>BPLR01003024.1:0-98573 GCA_021605095.1 Caerostris extrusa
CAACGTAAATCGACGGTTTGCAAGCGCGCAAATCTTTAATTCTGACACTGACTGTGCGTCGGTTGAGATGGATGGGTCGCCAGAGGGTTCTTATCGTCTTTATCACTTCTCTGCCTTCTTTGAACTGTTTATACCACTTCTAAGCATTTCTTTCCGACATGGGAGCTTTCCACCGAGTGCCTTCTGCAACATTCTATGAACTCCGCAAACGAGGCCAGACTACAAGTTCTTTGCTCAACAAATTCAGACGTTTGAAAATCGCCGATTTTATCAGTTTAGCGTCTCACAAAGCCAACTGAAACTCAAACATAATAAATATTTTGATGTCAAATTTCACACAGATGTCGAGGACACAGCAACACAAAAATAAATAAATAAAAAAAAAAATTGAAATTTCACTTAAGACCCGAGACTTTAAATTGAAAATTGGTCTTACTTTTTGGGCATAGTAGTATATAGCCGTGTCTCATATGTCCCATTCGTCGTCATATACGCCCATCGTGCCTATCATAAAAGCGCAAAATTGTATGCCGCCCGTCATTACCGACATGACGCCAGCAAATGTTTCAACGTCTGTTTTTTATGACGAAAACGCGACAACCAGCAATGATTGCAGCAGCAATTATTAGCAGATGTTTATCTCTAAACCAGGAAAACTACCCTCTCAAATATCGCCGCCCTTTCGTTTTTGCCGCTGCTTTTATTTATTTCATCATCCATCTTCACAATATATCAATAAAAAAAAAAAAAAAAGCTTCTTTTTAGCAGATTTACGATCGTTTAAAAGCCTATCCCGGACACATTGGACCTGCCATGAAAACACATCCCCCCTGATTTTTTCCCCCTCCGAAATAAAAATTGCAAATGCGCTGCTAGCTTTTGCAAGTCACCAAAAAAACAAAAATGACGGTAAGAATTCCTCTCATTGAAATGGATTTATACAGATAGCTTGCTTTTTATTTTTTTTATTTTACACAACGACTCGTGTTGATGTGTGTATGCATCAAAAGCTCGTTTTGTGGAAAATAGAGGATTGTGCATCATTTATTGACGCATGACGGCCGCCATTACCGTTATTGCCCTGTCCACTCTTGTCTGGGGTTTTATTTTTAAACACGTGAGGGGAAGTGGGGTGGATAGGAAAGGTGAAATCGAGATCTATCGGCTAACGGAAGAGAGGTGGACAATGATGGAACGATCGCATCATTAGAGTGAAGTGGTTATGGATGTCGTTGAAATTAGCTTTTTGTGTTTAGAGCGTTGAAGATGGCACTTAAGGTTATTTCCTCACTCCAACATTTTCTGCTTATTATTATTTTTTTTATTATTATCGAAAAATAGTTTAGCTTCATAAGATTTAGTATTTTTGAAAGAGCCAGCTAGTTGGTTTGAATAAGAAACTTCGGATTTCTTCTCTTTCAGAATGGTTTCGGTTTCTAGCTCTACGATCATTTGTGTACACTTTAGGCTCATTAGACCGGGACCTATAGTTTAACGTGGATTCAAGCCACTCATAAACATCCATGGCGACGCCAGGCTTTTAGAAAGGAGATATTCTTGGTGGAATATACCGACAGAAGTTTTTAGTTATATTTATATTCTACAGATAGTCGAATATTAATCCATTGTATTTTTAAAATTAATTAATTTTTGCACAATGTCGTGCCTATTTGACTTTTGCTTTCTTCACTGAAGAAGGTTAATGATGCACCTCATCTGTGGTTAAACTTTTTGATATTATTACAATTTGGAGCATGTATCTTCCTCTAGATATGGCATGTTTAGGTCTATTTCAATTTCAAACATTCTGAAATCGTTTATTTAGGAATATTGCAGTTTGAACTCCCCCAAACAAGCCCCTGTGTTTTCTCCATGCCCGTGGCCCAATGGCAATGTGCAGCTAGCATGCAGGAGGACCGAGATTCGAATCCGCTGATGGCATCATTGCAGTCACTCCTTTCAGAAACGTGTTTCAGTTGATTTTGATCATTTTAAAATGCATCTCTCGATAGTCCAATTAGACCAATGTTGACAAAAAAAGTGCCTTTAAGCGCATATTAACGTGTTTATTCTGTTATTTTCAATTCGATGCAAACCGGCCTTGTCACTCAAAAATCTATTATGTGCATTTCCCTCGAGAACTTGCGCTGGAAAAACTGTGTCATGTAACTACAAACTGCACTAGTTGATCCGAAAGATGACCGATAGAACGTTTCGTGCCATTGAGTTAATAAGATTAATAGTTCAATTTTTACATAGTAACTCATTATTTGAAGGGTCATGTCAATTTGCTTCACAGGATTAAGGAAAAAACCCATCTGATTAGGCTTTTACAAATGCGCCTCTTGTCTGTCAGAAAGGTCCAAATCTTTTGATGTGTGACTAAAAACCGACACCAGGCTGAACAGCAATTCTGTTGTCCCAAAAGCTGGCAAACGAAATACAATCAGATTTCCATCCAAACTGCTGGCTAACAGTTTTGTGCGCGGACTCAAATCTTTCGTGTGTTAATGCGTGTGGACTTTAGGGAGAGAAGGCAATGGCATGATGCCATTGACTTCTTTGAGTTCAACAAAAGCTTTAACTACCCAGTTTATTGTGCCATTGTGTGTATTCCCCGGAACTTTCGGTTCGTCAAATCTTGTTTTCAGTTTTTAAATTGTACTCTATTATTCACCAGCACCAATTAAATATCACATGCCTAAATAACACAATGAGTGGTACGATGGTAAATTATCAAATTTTTAAAGAGATAAGAAAGTTTAATCTTCATAATGAATGAATTATCAAACATTTTCATTCTATTTTCCCCACAGGCCTAAGCGTTCTCAACCTTAGAAATTTAGTGCATGTGCTTTATTTAAAAATCGTTTCTTTCCCCAATCGTTTCTTTTACGATAAGATTTTTGGCTTTTGTGGGGGGATAATAGCTTATCTTATTTCTTAATTTGAGTTGGCAATACTCTTTTTTTTTTTAAATGAATCATATTGTTACTATAATTCAGTTCTTTCACAGTTCTTAACAGTTGTTATTATTACAGATCCCATTTTTATGAAATAGAAAATTAAAAATATAATATATCATTAAGTAAAATAATTATGATTTATCATATGGGGCATCTTAACATCACAGTTTTTAGAAAATGTGACGAAGCAAATTAAAAAGGTTGAAAAAAGGGTGGTTCGCTTTTTGGCTCTCAAGGTATACAAAGGAATTTATAATTACCATTGATGATTGACCCATAAAAATTCACAAGGGCGATCAAAATTCTGCTTCCTCTAAAGTTGACAAAGAAAACACCCGCATGCATTTGGTTACATCCAAATCACGCTAGTTTGGGCGCAGCTTAAAGGAGAAGTTTAGGAGTTTGTTTTTCAAATTCTATATCAAAGCACGTGTGATTCAATCACAAAGCACGTGTGCAGATGAACATTCTGCAAGATGTTTCAAATCTGGACGCGGCTTAACGATGTCTGCATCATGTCCTTGCGTAGTTGTTGTTTGTGATTAAGGAATAAACAATCAATGCAAAAATAAACCAAAAATGCCTTATTGTGATTCATGTGAAATCAGGTTTATAGGGAATAATATAAACAATAGAAAATAGTTGCAGAATCAGTATGATATACAGGAAGTGCAACTAACCTTTCAAGAACACTTAATGAATTTTGAACGTATAGTATGCAGTCATTTAAGCTGTAACTGTATTTAATTAATTTCGCTACATACTCACAATTATTTTTAACTTGGATATTGCTTGAGAATTTGAGGATGCATTTTTTAAAGTTTAGTTTAGTTTAGTTTGTCGCTCTACAGTCATTTTATGCACACTTTGGGCTAATTAGACCGAGACTTACAATTTAACTTTGATTCCAACTCACAAACACCCATGCCACCGCCAGGATTCGAACCTGAAGCCTGTGGTACCGAAGGCCAGAGCACATTTTCAAAAGATTCATCTAAGAATGCTGCTTGGAAGGAAGTGATTATATTCTGGAAGATGAATTTCATTGTCGTTAGACATGATGCACCCATGCCTTCTTAGAAAAGTCTCATCATTTTTTAAATACTGCAACGATAAAAAAATGTACTTTGTTTTTCATTTCTCTCAACAAAATCTAAACTCTTAAAATATTAAATGTCTCTTATGTTCAAAATTAAAAGAAATCGATACTAATTCAAAAATAATCTTCATTTTATGGACGGTACGATTTTTGAAAATTTTATGCTAACACTTTGCATTAAAGCACTGAATTTTAATGATATTGCGGTATAACACCTTAAATTAATGCACCATTAATTCTCTTAGATAGAAACTCGATTTATCAAAAGTGGCATACAGGTATATGAGAAATAAACAGCATGCATGTATATTTAGTAAAACTTGAAAAGTTTTTGCAAAGACACGAGATATTATCTTTCTGATTTTTAAAATATGTATCACCTCTTCTTGTTGTTTTTATGTATAGTTAATATCGTTACATGTGACTATTATCTTTCTCTTAACGCTACATAAAAATCAATTCTCGTTAGAAAGTTACCGTTCTTAGTTAAAAGTTATCAATTTTAACTTTATTTATCTTATGCCTTGTCGATTTTAACTGAATTCTGAAGATATTTTTAGAAAGCTTTCTCAACTTAATGAGTGGAATGCAGTATATAACCGAACGTAGATTAATTTTTTAAAACAAGAAATCCACTACTTCCTTTGAAGAATAACAAGTAACTTAAGTGAGTGCTACTTCCAGTGTTTTGCACCTATATTAGCAGTAGGCTAATGCGATACCAAAGATCTGTGTTTTTAATCCTTTGTTACTTTAGTCCAGTTTACTGTCCGTGTTTGCTGTCGCATTTTTCCCTTAAATTCAACTTTCATTTGAGGCAGTGGAACTCATTCATTTTAGTTACATTCAGCATTACGTTAAGTGTTTTTTGTGCTTTTTCTCTAAAAGCATGTTTTGTATTTGGGCTTTGAGAGTTAAGATACATAAAAATCAATTCTCGTTACAAAGTTGCTGTTCTTAGTTAAAAGTGATCAATTTTAAGTTTATTTATCTTATGCCTTGTCGATTTTAAATAAATCGTGGAGATATTTTTAGAAAGCTTTCTCAAGTTAATGGAGTGGAATACAGTATATCCGAACAATCTCACTAAAGATTAATTTTTTGAAACAAATTCACTACTTTCTCTTGAAGAATTTAAGATACATAAATAACAAGTACTTAAGTGAGTGCTACTTCCAGTGTTTTGCACCCTATATAAGCTGTAGGCTAATGCGATACCAAAGATTTGTATTTTTAATCCTTTGTTACTTTAGTCCAGTTTAGTGTCCGTGTTTGCTGTCGAATTTTCAACCTAAATGGGGCTCGGCTTTCATTTGAGGAGTTGGAGCTCATTCATTTTAGTTGCGCATTCAGCAGAAAACAAATGCGTTTTTGTGCTTTTTCCTCTAAAAGTATGTTTGTATTTGGGCTTTGAAAGGGGGTTCAGCTTTTAAGACGGAAATCGATTTTTAGTTAATTTCTGTTTTTTTCGTTGAAGAGGGAAAAACTTGAAAATCAAAGAGGGAAGAAAATTCCTTTTTAATGAGTTTCCAAATTGATGTTTTAAGGCTTTAAAAGTTTAGCGCTTTACTTAGCGTGTTAGTAGTGTTCCTTGACTTTTCCGTTATTTTTTATTTTTTTTTTTTTTTCATTGATCGACATTTGATTTTTAAAGTAGTGAAAGAAGCTTTTAAAAAATTTTAATTCCATATTGTTATTTTTCCGTTATACTTTCAGGTAGCGGTAACTGCCTATTGGTGTTTTAAAAAATATTTTGGTTATTATTTACTGAAAAAAGTATTGCATTTTTAAAATTGACTTGTTGGACCGCATTTTGCTGTTCTTCACTGACATGTAAAAAAAAAAATTATTTTCGAACTAAAAGAACTATGAATGGAATTTAAAAAAAAAAAATGTTAATATTTCGGCTCAGAAATATATCTATCTTCCGTCTTACACACTTTTCTTCGATAAATATGTGGGAATAATTTTTGAGATTTTAGTTCTTTAAATGGTAGGTATGTACTTCAGCCACTACTATGCGACCTGTTGGCCAATTTGTTATCACTCTGGTCTTTGATATCACAAACTTCATGTTCGAATCCTGGCGGTGGAATGGATGTTTGTGAGTGGTTTGGAATCCACGATAAACTGTAGGTCCTGTCTAATTAGTCCAAAGGGTGCACAAAATGACCGTAGAGCAACAAATCAAACCAACCATTACTATGGCTTAATTGATCTGGTTACGTGGGTATTATCGGAATTTTCTTTTTTTTTTTTTTTTTTTACTTTGCGGGGTACTAATACATCTGTTTTTATAGCATTATTATACGAAAGTAGAGTGTTTATGAGTGCCGAGTGGCTAGCGCTCTGGCACTCGATGCCACAGGTTTTGAGTTCGAACCCGACGGTACAATGGATGTTTGTAGGGGTTCAGAATCCACTTTAAACTGTAAATTCCGGTCTGTTTAACCCTCGTGTGCACAAAATGGCCGTAGAGCGACAAACCAAACACCACACCAAACTTCAACAAAATTTTAAAAATCTTTTTTTTATGTAACAATTTCTTATCTGTTAAAAATTAAAAATAAATCAATACTAATTCAAAATAATCTTCATTTGATGGGCAGTGCAATTTTTTAAACTTTTATACTAACACTCTGCATTAAAGCACTGAACTTTAATGACGTTGTGCTACAGCAGTGTAAATTAACGTACCATTAATTATCTTAGATAGAATCTCGATTTATTAAATGTGCTTGCGGCGTACAGGCTCATGAGAAAATAGCATGAATGTATTTTTAATAAAACTTTAAAAGTTTTGCAAAGACATGAGACATTATCTTTCCGATTTTAAAATATGTATCACTTTTTGTTGTTTTATGTATAGTTAATATCGTTACATACAAATTTTATCTTCTTAACGCGATATAAAAATCAATTCTCGTTAGAAAGTTCCTGTTCTTAGTTAATAGTTATCATTTTTAAGTTTATTTACCTCATGCCTTGTCAATTTTAACTGAATCGTGAAGATATTTTTAGAAAGCTTTCCCAAATTAATGGAGTGGAATACAGTGAGTATAACCGAACAAACTCTCTATAGATTAATTTTTTAAAACAAGTAATTCACTACTTTCTTTGAAGAAGTTAAGATACAAAAATAACAAGTACTTAAGTGAGCGCTAACTTCCAGTGTTTTGCTCCATACATTAGCAGTAGGCTAATGCGATACCAAAGATTTGTATTGTTAATCCTCTGTTAGTTTAGTCCAGTTACTGAACGTGTTTGCTGTCGCATTTCCCCCTAAATGGGCTTAACTTTCATTTAAGGCAGTGAAACTCATTCATTTTAGTTGCGCATTCAGCAGAAAACAAATGTTTTTTTGTGCTTTTTCCTCTAAAAGTATATTTGTGTTTGGGCTTTTGGAGGGAGTTAAGCTGTTAAGACGGAAATCGATTTCTAGTTAATTTCTGTTTTTCGTTGGAGAGGGAGGGAAAAAACTGAAAAATCAAAGAGGAAAGAAAAATTCCTTTAATGAGTTTCTAAATTAATTTTTAAGGCTTTAAAAGGTTTAGCGCATTACTTAGCGTGTTAGCAATGTTCCTTGACTTTTCCCCTTATTTTTTTTTTTTTGCATTTGTCGACATTGATTTTTAAAGGAGTGAAAGGAGCTTTTAAAAAATTTATAATGCTAGATTGTCATTTTTCCGTTATACTTTCAGGTAGCGCTTACGGTCTGTTGGCCTTTTTTTTATACTTATTTTTGTTATTATTTATGAAAAAAAATTGCGTTTTTAAATTGACGTGTTGAACCGCATTTTGTTTTTCTACACTGACATGTGAAAAATTATTTTTCAGCTAAAAAGAACTATGAATGGGATTAAAAAAAAAAAATTACTATATTGGTTCAAAAAAATATATCTTCCGTCTTACACTCTTTTCTTCCATAAATATGATGGAAGATTTTGAGATTTTAGTACTTGAATTAAGCATGTACTTCAGCCACTAACTACTATGGCTTAATTGATGTCCTATGTAGACATTATTCTGAATTTTCTTCTCCTTTTCATTTTTTTATTTTTTGGGTACTAATCTGTTTTTATAGCGTAGTAGTAGTAGTAACGGAAGTAGTGTGTTTATAAAGGTCTGATGGCCTGACTAACGCTGTGGCGCTCGATGCCATATATATCTGGTTCGAGTCCTGGCGGTGGCATTGATATTTTTTGAATGAATCGGAATCCTCTTCAAACTGTGGGTTCCGGTCTGTTTAACCCTCGTGTCACAAGATGACTTTAGAGCGACAAACCAAACCCCACACCAAACCTCAACAAAATCTAAAATTCTTTTTGTCGTAAGTAACAATTTTTATGTTAAAAATTAAAATAAATGAGTACTAATTAAAAATAATCTTCATTTATTGGACGGTATACTTTTAAACATTTTTTGTGCTAACACTTTGCATTAAAGCACTGAACTTTAATGACGTTGAGGTATAACACCGTAAATTAACGTACCATTAATTCTCTTAGATAGAATCTCGATTTAATAACTGGGTTTGTGGCGTACAGATTCACGAGATAATGGCATGTATTATGTATTTTTAGTAAAATCTGTGCTTTTTGCAAAATCTTTCAGATATCATCTTTCGAATTTTTAACTATGTATCACTTTTGGTGTTCTATGTATAGTTAATATCGTTACATGTGACTATTATCTTCCTCTTAACGCTACATAAAAATCAATTCTCGTTAGAAAGTTACCGTTCTTAGTTAAAAGTTATCTTTTGCCTTGTCGATTTTTACTGAGTCATGGAGATATTTTTCGAAAGCTTTCTCAACCTTAATGGAGTGGAATACAGTATAACAGAACGTAGATTAATTTTTTAAAACAAGAAATTCACTGCTTCTTTTGAAGAATAACAAGTACTTAAGTGAGCGCTACTTCCAGTGTTTTGCACCCTATATTAGCAGTAGACTAATTGCGATACCAAAGATTTGTATTGTTAATCCTTTGTTACTTTAGGCCAGTTACTGAGCGTGTTTGCTGCCGCATTTTTTGCCCTAAATGGGCTTAACTTTCAATTGAGGAGTGGAACTCATTCATTTTAACATTCAAATGCTTTTTTGTGCTTTTTCCTCATTTTAGTTTGCGGAGTTAGCTGTTAAGAAAACAAATGCTTTTTGAAAGCTTGAAAATGAAAAGAGGGAAGAAAAATTCCTTTAATAATTTTTTTCCTGCCCTAAATGGGCTTAACTTTCAAAAGTGGGGTATTTTGTTTGAAAAACAAATGCTTTTTTGCTTTTCCTCTAAAAGTATGTTTGTGTTTGGGCTTTAAGAGAAAGTTAAGCTGTTAAGACGGAAATCGATTTCTAGTTAATTTCTGTTTTTCGTTGGAGAGAAAGAAAAACTTGAAAATGAAAGAGGGAAGAAAATTCCTTGAATGAGTTTCTAAATTAATGTTTGGCTTTAAAAGATTTAGCGCATTACTTAGCGTGTTAGCAGTGTTCCTTGACTTGTCCCCCCTTTTTTGCATTTGTCGACATTGATCTTTAAAGGAGTGAAAGATGCTTTTAAAAATTTTAATGCCAAATTGTTATTTTTCCGTTATAGGTAGCGCGAACATACTACTTATTTTTTGTTATTATTTACAAAAAAAATTGCGTTTTTAAAATTGACATGTTGGACCGCAATTTGTTGTTCTTCACTGACATATAAAAACTTATTCCAAATAAAAGAATTATTAATGGATTAAAAAAATTATTATTTCGTCCTAAAAAAAAAAAAAAAAAAAAAAAAAATTTTTTTGTCTTACATTCTTCCTTCGATAAATATGATGGAATAATTTTTTAGAGATTTTAGTTCTTTAAATGGTAGGCATGTACTTCAGCCAACTACTAGGGCTCAATTGATCTAGCTGCGTGGGCATTATTCTGAGTTTTCTTCTTTTTTTTTTTTTTTTGTATTGTGCTAATATATCTGTTTTCATAGCATTATTATATGGAAGTAGTGTGCTTATAGAGGTCTGATGGCAGAGTGACTAACGCTCTAGCGCTCGATGACACAGATTTCTGGTGCAAGTTCCGGCGGTGGCATGGATGTTTGTAGTAGTTCGGAATCCACGTTAAACAGTAGGTTTCGGTCTGTTTAACCCTTGTGCGCACAAGACGGCCATAGAGCGACAAACCAAACACCACACCAAACCTCCACAAAATCTAAAATTCTTTTTCTTATGTTAAAAATTAAAATAAATCAATGCTAATTAAAAACCTTCATTTGATGAACGGTATACTTTTAAACATTTTTATGCTAACATTATCTGCATTAAGGCATTGAATTTTAATGACATTACGATATAAAACCGTAAATTAACGTATGATTAATACTCTTAGATAGGATCTCGATTTAATGACTGTGTTTGTGGTTTGCAGGTTCATGAGAAAATTGCATGCATGTGTTTTTAGTAAAACCTGAAACGTTTTGCAAAGATGAGATATTGTCTATGGAATTTTAAAATATGTATCACCTTTTCTTTTTTTATGTATAGTTAATATCATTACATGTGAATTTTATCTTCTTAACGCTACATGAAAATCAATTCTCGTTAGAAAGTTGCTGTTCTTAGTTAAAAGTTATCAATTTTAACTTTATTTATGTTATGCCTTATCGATTTTAACGGAATCGTGAAAGATATTTTCAGAAAGTTTTTTCTTAATGGAGTTGAATGCAGTGTAACAGAACGTAGATTAATTTTTTTAAAACACGAAATTCACTACTTTCTCTTGAAGAATTTAAGATACAAAAATAACAATTACTTAAGTTAGCGCTACTTGCAGTGTTTGCACCCTATATTAGCAGTAGGCTAACGCGATACCAAATATTTGTGTTTTTAATCCTTTGTTACTTTAGTGCAGTTACTGAAAGTGTGTGCTGTCGCATTTTCCCATGAATGGGCTCAACTTTCATTTGAGGCAGTGGAACTCATTCATTTTAGTTGCGCATTGAGCAGAAAACAAATGTTTTTTGTGCTTTTTCCTCTAAAAGTATGTTTGCATTTGGGCTTTTGGAGGGAGTTAAGCTGTTAAGACGAAAATCGATTTCTAGTTAATTTCTGTTTTTCGTTGGAGAGGAAGACAAAAACTAGAAAATCAAAGAGGGAAGAAAAATTCCTTTAATGAGTTTCCAAATTAATCTTTTAAGGCTTTAAAAGGTTTAGCGCATTACTTAGCGTGTTAGCAAGTGTTCCTTGACTTTTCTCGTTATTTTTTTTTTGCATTTGTCGACATTGATTTTTAAAGGAGTGAAAGAAGCTTTTAAAAAATTTATAATGCCATATTGTTATTTTTCCGTTATGCTTTCAGGTAGCGCTAACTGCCTATTGGTATTATTTTTTTTATTATTTTACGGGGAAAAAAATGCGTTTTTAAAATTGACATGTTAAACCGCATTTTGTTGTTCTTCACTGACTTGTTAAAAAATTGTTTTGCTACTATAAAAATGACTGTGAATGGAATTTAAAAAAAATTACTTTTCTGCTCAGAAAAATATATCTTCTACCTTACACTCTTTTCTTCGATAAATATGCTGAAACAGTTTTATGGGATTTTTAATTCATTAAATGGTAGGTATGTAATTCAGCCACTACTATGGCTTAATTGATCATTCTACGTGGGCAAGTTTTCTTTTCATAACTTTATTATACGTAAGTATTGTGCTTATAGGGTCTGATGGCCGAGTGACTAGTGCTCTGGCGCTCAATGCCACAGGTTTCTGGTTCGAGTTCCGGCGGAGGCATGGATGTTTGTAGTAGTTCGAAATGTTTTTAAATGGTTCGGAATCCATTTCAAACTGTAGGTTCCGGTCTGTTTAACCGTTGTGTGCACAAGATGGTCGTAGAGCGACAAACCAACCACCACCACACCAAACCTCAACAAAATCTAAAATTCTTTTTTTCTTATGTAACAATTTACGTTAAAATTTTAAAAAATCAAAACTAATTTTTAAAAAAATCTTCATTTGATCTAGACGATACAAGTTAAAAAATTTTCTGCGAATACTCTGCATTAAAGTACTGAAATTTAATGGCGTTGCGGTATAACACCGTGAATTAACGCACCATTAATTCTCTTAGATAGAATATCAATTTAATAAATGTGTTTGTGGCGTACTGGTTCATGAGAAAATAGCATACATGTATTTTTAGTAAAACTTGAAAAGTTTTGCGAAGACACGAGACATTATCTTTTGGATTTTAAAATATGTATCAATTTTTTGTTGTTTTATGTATAATTAATATCGTTACATATGAATTTTAGCTTCTTAACGCTACATAAAAATCAATTCTCGTTAGAAAGTTGCCTTTCTTAGTTAAAAGTTATCAATTTTAACTTTATTTATCTTATGCCTTGTCGATTTTAAATGAATCGGGAGATATTTTTAGAAAGCTTTCTCAAGTTAATGGAGTGGAATACAGTATAACCGAACGTAGATTAATTTTTAAAGCAAGAAATCCACTTCTTCCTTTGAAGAATAACAAGTACTTAAGTGAGAGCTACTTCCAGTGTTTTGCATCCTATATAAGCTGTAGGCTAATGCTATACCAAAGATTTGTATTTTTAATCCTTTGTTACTTTAATCCAGTTACTGAGCGTGTTTGCTGCCGCATTTTCCCTTAAATGGGCTCAACTTTCATTTGAGGAGCTGGAGCTCATTCATTTTAGTTGCGCATTCAGCAGAAAACAAATGCTTTTTTGTGCTTTTTCCTCTAAAAGTATGTTTGCGTTTGGGCTTTTGGAGGGAGTTAAGCTGTTAAGACGGAAATCGATTTCTAGTTAATTTCTGTTTTTCGTTGGAGAGGGAAAAAACTTGAAAATTAAAGAGGGAAGAAAAATTCCTTTAATGAGTTTCCAAATTAATATTGATTTTGAAAGCGTGTTAGCAGTGTTCCTTGACTCCCCCCTTTTTTTTTTTTTTTTGCATTTATCCACATTGATTTTGAAAAGAAGCTTTTAAAAAATTTTAATGCCAGATTGTTATTTTTCCGTTATACTTTTAGGTAGCACTAACTAAAAAATTAAAATTGACATGTTAAACTGCATTTTGTTGTTCTTCACTGACATGTTAAAAAAATTGTTTTGCAACTAAAGAGAACTATGAATGGAATTTAAAAAAATTTAACTTTTTGCTCACAAAATATCTTTCGTCTTACACTCGATAAATATGCTGGAATAATTTTTTGAGATTTTAGTTCTTTAAATGGTGTAAGCATGTAAGTTACTTCAGCCACTACTATGGCTTAATTAATCTGGCTACGTGGGCATTATTCTGAGTTTCCTTCTTTTTTTTTATTTTGCGGAGTACTAATATATCTGTTTGCACAGCATTATTATGCGGAAATAGTGTGCTTATAAGTGACTTAGCGCTCTGGCACTTAATATCACAGGTTTCGGATTCGAGTTCGGGCGGTGCAATGAATGTTTGTAGTGGTTCAGAATCCACTTTTATTTGTCCCCGGTCTAATATGACTACTACTATTACTATTACTACTACTACTACTAATAATAATAATGATACTACAACACCACACCACATCAATGTGCCTAGAGAGTAGCCCTTTTGCAGTTTTGGAATGATGTGGGTGAAAAGAAGTTTGATTGGGCTTTGTGACGCTCTACGGTCATATAAGAATGGGAACTACGGTTTAAAGTGGATTCCGAACCATTACAACATCCATGGCACCGTGGGGTTTCGAACCTGATACCTGTGTTACAACGCTAGCAACTCGACCATCATGCCCCTGGTCTAATATGACTGTAAAACGTTGGGCATAGGGCTGACAAACCCTATACCGTAAAAAGAAACACATGTCCTGTCTCGAAATCTGCCAGTAGACAGATGACCTTGGCCCACCATGGAGCTGTCGCGCCATTGATGATGAGTGTGCTTATAGTAAAATTTTCAACACCCGATTCGTGGCTCAGTGTCAACGTGCACCTCTGATGATCATTAGGGTTGAGCTCAATCCACTGGCGGTTTTGTTGTAGACACTGTTTCAAAAAACGAGGAGTCTCGACTCCTTTTGGGATGTTCAGCCTCTTGCCTCGTGAGTTGGACTATCTGGTAGGAGTTTTCCCGGTTTCCCCCTTACGATACGCAAATAAGGGGTAGTTCCTCCGAAACACTTCCCGGAAGACATTGTCTTCTTCAGTGTCACGAAGCCAAGTCTACCGACGGGGCGGCCTGATGGCCAATTGGCTAATTTTATGTATTATGTTATTTCGAATTATCGAAATATAAATATTGAGTAATAACTATTCGTACCGGAAAGAATAAATCTTGTGAATAATCTGTTTGCCGGATTTCTTTTTGCGTCATTTCAAATGCATTTATTTGCAAGAAGGAAAAAATAAATAAATACAAAATAAAGACCTGCACTGACAATGGATATTTTTCACAGTTGTGAAAACGTTTAAAAAGATCGCGTGTGTTAAGTGAGGTGGAGAGACATGATGAAACGGGAATATAAAGTGATTTATATAGGAAATGAAAAGATCAGCTTACTTTTTCCTCCGTTTTCTCTTTAAATTTACGCTTTCTTGAAAAAAAATAGAAGAAAAAAACGCTGAGATTGCGAGTCGAAGGTGTTGGCATCTCAATTTTTCATTGATTTTTCTGAACGCACGAAAATCTGCACCATTATCGACTGGGAGATAGGATGCATCTTGTAAATAAATCTGGAAAAGCTATACGAAAAATGCAGCGAGTTCTGTTTTTGAGTCATTATCCATCACTTTTATCGACTGTGTTATAGGAAGAAGAAAATAGTGTATGATTGAAGATATATTTTCTGACGCCGGAATAGGGATTTTTTTGTTTCTTTTTCTTTTTTGTAATAACCTTTCTTCAAGCCAGCCTTCGTTAAAAAAGGGAAAACTGAAACGATTTTTTTCCCCTCGAATCGACCTTATTTGTTAACTCCGTTGCCATCTGTCAAAAGCGTAATATCTGACAAAAATAAACCGGCTAAAGAGGAGGCCGTAATTTCTAATTTATCTTGTTGGAGGTATCAGAATTATGGGTGTGACTTAGAGATCCGGAATAATTTTTTTCTTTTTATTTTAAATAATGTATTCGATGTTTTGCAATTATTTTAAGAGTGTATTGCAGCAATTTGTTTGATTAGGGTGTTTTTAAAGCAAAATGTCACATATTTTTTTTTGTTCGCTTAATAAGTATAATGAACTATCGTTTTAGTATTTTTTTTTTCACTCCTGCCAATGAAATGTGATTGGCAATGTGATGTATTAAATAGGCTTGTTTTCTGTTGCATGTCATGGTTTTCAGAATAATTTATTTTTAAATAAAGTCATTTATATTAGTCATTTGATTTGTTATTCCATAAAGTTTCTTCTAATTTTCGAGCGGAAAAGCATCTTAGTTTTATATATAGAATCGTTAACTTTTTCAATACCTATATGTATTATCTTTATTATATCTTTTATATACTATATCCACACTATACTATACATTGCATTGTTATCTTTCTTCGTTTCCTGTATAAATGAAATATACCTTTATTTATATACCTTTATATTGTAATATCTTTAATATACCTTTATATTGTCGCATAAATGAAACCTCCTGGATTCGAATTCGATTTATCCAATGACTAGAGTTTTTAAAATCTGTTGTTGTTTCTTATCTCACTTGGTAATCATCTAGACCAGAGGTCTCCAAACTACGGCTCGCCAGTGTCGTCAATCCATCCCGCGACAGCGAATAGCTTATTGTTGCTGTAATAATTTGGATAAAAAACACATTAAAACACTAGAAATTATAGATAATGGCAGACAATTAAAACGATTTTGGCCATTGGTGCTTACTGGAGTAAACAATATGGCCCTAAGGCTGGAAAGTTTGGAGACCCCTGATCGACCAAGGCCACGAGCCTGCGTGGTCTCATGGTTGAAAGGAAAGGTGGCAGCTCCTGTTGTGATGAAGCACCCGTAGATAGAAAATCTGACTTGGCTCCGTGACGCTGACTTTTTCTATGAGATAGGGTTGTCAGTCCTATGTCCAATGCTCTACAGTCATATTAGACCGAGACCTTCGACTTAAAGTAGATTCCGAACCACTACAAACACCCATGGCACCCGAGCGCCAGAACGCCAGTCCCTCGGCCATTCAGGCCCTTTTTAAAATCTATTTATTATTTTAACTTGATATTTATTTCTATCTGGTATTTCCCAGAACATGCATTCATGTAAATTACTAGATTGTATGAAACAATGAGATAATACACAAATTAATATAAAACAAATAGAACTCGACGAATTCCACAAGATGTGTGTAGTGGCCAATTGGCTAGCGCTCTGGCCTTTGGTACCACAAACTTCGTGCTCGAATCTTGGCCTATGGCATGGATTTTGGTCAGCAGTTCGGAATCCACATTAAACTGTAGGTCCCGATCTAATTAGCGTAAAGTGTGTAAAAAATTACTTACGGCGACAAATCAAATCAAACCAAACCTAAATTTAAATCATGACTTCCTAGAAAAATGATTACAAGAGATTGACGGCAGTTATTTTTTTCTTGATTTTTATTGCAATGAAATTTAAAGCTATCAGTCGAGTCAATAACCATATTCAGTCAAAATTAATTAAATTATTTTATAATTAAATTGATTTTTATGTCATGATAGTTTTTAATAACTATTTAATAATTTTTTAGATTCCTAAATTATCATGAGGATGATAATTTACTGGAAGGCGGCCACCAACATCCTTGGCAAATGAAACGACTGAACTATGGAACCACCTGTCCGGCTCCTGCAATTCTTCTTGTCCTCTTGTCATCGATCTGAATTTTGTGCTCTCAAGAAAGAAAGCCTCCTCGACAAAACCTAAATCTCAACACACGAGTTTCTAATTTATTTCTGATTCATCAAAAAAGGCAGAAATTATGTTTCCTGATTTTACAACCCAAAGGACGTGATACTTGCTGAAATCACAGTAATATTTGTGTTCGATTACCCACTTCTTCTGTTTTGAAGGTGTTTTTGACTTTGATGTTTTTGTTGACTTGTTAAACTAAGTTGGCCAGGAAGACATTGCTTGCTTGCTTGAAGTGCGGGTCATCAATACATGATCCTTCCAAAGAGGCATGGTCGTGGAAGTTATCTTCCGTAAAGTGAAACGTTTTGGCTCCAGCGTGGTACAAAAATGCTGCCTATCCCACCGACCAGGACTTCGCAAACTGTGGTGCTCGGCATGTGTCCTGAGTATCCTCTCTCTCCTCTACTGTTGCTACTATATCACCAATTTCCAACTAAACAGGTATGGTATTTTTATAGGCATTAATTTCATCAAATAGAGTGGTTAAATAGTACTTACTAGTAGTCTCTTTATGTATAGTTGCAATGGTTGATATCGACATGACATTGCCAGAGATAGATTCGAAATTACGCATCGATAGAAAACAATGTAGACATTGTTCTGTAATGTTAATTTAATTGATTTGGTTTGATTCCATCCTTAATGGTCGATATCGACCCCTTTAAAAATCAATATTGCATTGTTAGTTATCCCTTTATGTTCACTACAATGATTGATATCGCCATAGCATTGTCAGAGACAGATTTAAAATCTGGCGTCGATAGAAGAAAAATGTAGACATTATTGTATAAGGTGTATTCGATTGATTTGGTTTGATTCAATTCTTAATGGTCGATATCGACCTCTTCAGAAATCAATATTACATTGTTAGTTATTCCTTTATGTTTAGTCGAATGGTTGGTATCGACATAACATTGTCAAAGGTAGATTTAAAATCTGGCGTCGATAGAAGAAAAATGTTGACATTATTGTATAAGGTTAATTCGAATGATGTGGTTTGATTCCATCTTTAATGGTCGCTGTTGACCTCTTTAGAATTCAATATTACATCCTTAATTATCCCTTTATGTTTAGTGCAATGGCTAATATCGATATAACATCGTCAGATGTAGATTCGAGATCAAGGGTCGATAGAAAAATGTAGACATTATTGTACAAGGTTAATTCGATTGATTTGGTTTGATTCCATCTTTAATGGTCGCTGTTGACCTCTTTAGAATTCAATATTACATCCTTAATTATCCCTTTATGTTTAGTGCAATGGCTAATATCGATATAACATCGTCAGATGTAGATTCGAGATCAAGGGTCGATAGAAAAATGTAGACATTATTGTACAAGGTTAATTCGATTGATTTGGTTTGATTCCATCCTTAATGGTCGATTTCGACCCTTTTAGAAATCAACATTACATTGTTAGGGGTTTATAAAAAAATATGCCATAGAACCGATTTATATGAATATAACATATAGTATATGTTATATTACATATACATATAGTTTATAACCGAATATGCCGTATAACCGACAATTTTTAGAACTTTTTAAAGCTGCAGTATGGGCTCGGTTTATATATGGATCCGCTGATCTCACAAAAAACACAAGTACTTTTCCGTCAGCGGAAGTAAAAAATGAGCGATAAATCGCTAAATAAAGCACATTCTATTTCTTAGCACTTTCGCTGAGGATGTGAGATAGTTATTTTACCCGCCATACAAATGGTTTTTTTTCCTAAAAGGCGATTTACTTTTTATGATGCGATAATAAAACATGATTATTTATGTCATGATTACTAGATAATATTTAGCCCTTTTCTGATTCAGCCTTTTTTTCTGGCCCTGACCCTTTCCTGGTAATATTTAACTCTTTCATGGTTACTAGGTAATGTTTACCCTTTCCTTTCTTATTTCCTTTCCTAATAGATTATTTTGACTACGCGCCAGCGCGTGATAGGTACTGGAAGTAAAATTATTTTTATGTTATTTACTTGCTGGCACGTGACGTCTAAGAATGAAACAAAATAATGAAAAAAAGTGACAAATTGCATTATTTTTGCATGATACTTTATCACCAAGAAAGGTTTAATGTAAATGAGTTATTATAAGTTGGTTACAATGATATTATTACTTGCAAACACTATTTTAAACATTTTATTTGTGGGTCACCTTCACATGGCCCTCTTTACTAACATCACTCAGATATTCATTCGAAAATTCAGCCAACACATTTGCAATGCCATCAACTGCTAGAGGTTTATTAGATTGCATTTTTTTTTTTGGGGGGTGCTTGAAAGTCCTGTAGAACTATCGTCTCTACGACTCAAATTATAAGATTTTTTTTTTATAACTAATAAAGTATAAATTCGAAACCCCCTATCTGTACAACTAGTTTCTTTTATTCCACGCCAATACCAGAAGACCCACCTAACATCTTCGAACCTCTTCCCGTGCGAACGCGTTACTGGCTATTAAGGCATCACTCCTTACCACGCGCTAGTCATCCCGCATGTCCCTAGAAATATATTTTCTGGATTCGCGCTGGTCATCCCGCATGTCCCTAGAAATATATAATATATATAATATAATATTTCTGGATTCACACTTGGATTTATTTTCTGAAAATCTCGGCGCCGTTTTCAACAATTGGAAAGGTTAGCTGGGAAAATAGAATCCAAATATGTTTGCATTCTATTTATTGCTGGATACTTAAGAAAGATGCTCCTCAAGCAAAATACGGCAGAAAATCGTAAAAAACTACATTTTGTTTTAGTTTAGTACATGTGGCTGAGTGGCAACGCGCGCCGCTGGTGAGCATTAGGGCGCAGGTTCCATCCATTGGCGGCTTTGTTGCAGACACTATTTTAAAAAATGGGGAGATAGTCGGGCTACGTAGTTTTCTGGGTTTTCTCCCATGCGGTATACAAATGCGAATCCCCCTTAAATTTTTTTCCGGAAGACACTGGCCTTCTTCAGTGTCACGGTGCCAAGTCAGACTTCTACCTGTGGGTATTACAACAGAAGCTGTTCCCTCCTTCCAACAGACCGCACGGGTTCTTGGACTTGTGTAGATGTTCTGTCTACCAAGTGGGATAGGGGGGGAGTAAATTAAATAAAAGTAATCACTTTACAACAGTATGAATGTTTTAATTTCGTATTACAATCATAAACATTCGTATTTATTAGAGCAAAATATTCCATAACAAATAGCTGTTCTAATTAATTTAACGGATAAAAAGTTGAATTTTGTCAATCAGTTTTATTTGGTTTTATCCTATTAAAGGTATACTATTTTTTAGCTTTGTTTAAGATAGTTTTGCTCTTTGGTTGTGCTATTCTAATTTCTACATTTCCTTGAACATAGAGGTTAGTTTGTCTCATCCATAGAGAGAAAGGGAGAGATAGGAAACAGGATGAATTGTAGCAATTTCCATTAAATACGTTAAATAGGCTAAATGCGCCAAATTTGTGATAGTCCGAAGGAGACGAATAATTTAACGCTTGAGTACCTTGCTGAAATCGCATTTCACTTAACGTTTGGGATTGTCATTTCATCAAATTATCTCTAAAAAGATGAATATGGTAGCATCTACAATAGGTTTCTTCTCTAAATGTGTGCTTCAATTTTCTAGTTGATTGATTACAAGTCTTTGTTGTGAGCGCATTTAAATTTGCTTTCAGTTGTCAAGAGTTAGAATTATTGCATACCGTGATGGCATGTTCGTTTTTAACAGAATTAGTGTTTGAAATTTTATGTTTTATGTTGGTTTTCGATGTTTGGGAAAATGGTAAATGGAATTACTTGTTTTTGATCGATCTAAGAGATGTCATTTATTGGTTTTGGCGGAATTTTTTTTCCTTTTGGTTTAGTAGATATTTTTATGGTGCGTATTTAGATGTAGTTAGCTATAATTTAAGTTTATCTTTGGTTTGATTTGTCGCTCTACGGTCATTTTGTGCACACTTTGGGCCAATTAGACCGAGATCTACAGTTTAACATGAATTCGAACCACACACAAACATCCATGCCACCGCCAGGATTCGAACCTGAAGCCTGTGGTACCAACGACCAGAGCGGTTGCCAATTGGCCATCAGGCCGCTGGGTTTATTTTTGAGTGTATTGTGATGTTCCTGTTTTTTGCTTAAAAAATAAAAATGAATATTGAATATCCTCTTTATGTTATGGTGCCATTCTTAAAGATACATATTTTCTTCTTTAACGCATGTTAGTGATTTGAAAAGATATCAAAAAGTTTGAGGTAATCTTTAGCTGGATTTATTGAATTAATTAGTGTTTATTTTTGCTCTTCATTGGCGCAAAAGCCCCATCGTGGGCCAAGGCCGCCTATTAGTAGATTTCGAGACAGATGTTTTTCTTTTTACAGGGTAGAGTTGTTGGCTATACAGTCATATTATACCCGGACCTACTGTTTAAAGTGGATTCCGAACCACTACAAACATCCATGGTACAACCTGGACCTGAAACCTGAGCAAGAGCGCTAGTCACTCGGCCATCAGGCCCCAATGTTTTTTGTTAACTTAATTCTTTTTAATTTGGTTATCTTCATGGAAAATTTGCCGATGAGGCTCTAGTAGCAAAAAGTTAAAAGTAATTATTCGTTTAAGGAAAACATAATGATGGAAAAAATTCTTATCAGACATTTCACTTATTTTATTGTTATTGTTTTATTAATTAAAAGGTACTAAATTGTTGCACGAAGTCATATAAAGATTTATAATCAAAAATATATGTATATTAATTAGTCATGTCATGGTGAGATCCAATCATGTTTCTTAAATTTTGTTTGCAGTCTGCGATTACGATGATATACAATATGACACTAAATAATTATTTATAAAAGATTGTTTACCTACAAATGTTTCTAATTCTTCGAAGAAGTAAAAACATCTCTCATGATAATTCTCAAAATTTTCTCGACTTATTCCTTCCTTTCTTTTTTTTTAATTTAAATGAAAAAAATCGAAAAAGAAATTCTACATTGTTTAAAATTGCCTCTAGCAAATAATTTTGAATTATTATGGTAGACAATTTTTAGAAATGGTTAATCTGTGTAATAATCTATGAAGAATATGCACTTTAAATTTTTAAAATGAGAATTGATTTCAAATGTGCTTGTGATTGCTACTGGGTTTAATTTTAATATATTTTCTGTTTTATAATTTTAATTTTGTACTATTCTGCAAAATTAATTTTTAAATAACTTCCTTCGTTAAACTTTATTAATGCACCTAACCATTTTTTTAAATTTTAAATCGATTTCTTCCCCCTCCCCCCACTTTAAACTTAATTGATCATTCCTGCCTTTTCCATCAAATGTAATATCCTCGAAATCGAATAGAAGTACTTTTATTTATTTTTTTAGCATTGCCACTCAAATTGTATTCTAGTCTAGTGTTATTCTGGAACAAAAATGAAATAGCTCCCATCACTCAATTTCCTATTGATGGGAAATCGCCCAAAACACGATGATTGGAAATTCTATTAATGTTTTGATCGATGTGTAAATCAAATGAAATAACCATGTGAAGATCACATCAAACAGCCTTGGCTTTCTCCCTTTCGAACGACAATTTAATCCGAATGCATATGTCATTACTATTATGGATTCCAAAACACATGTAAATAGCCGAGTTGGGTGGAATCTCTCTATTAATGCCACTGATCGATGTTCATATGCACCTGGAAACTCCCCACGTAAGTCCGTGGTGACCTTACTCGGTACTCCAACTCACGCACGACTCCATCCATAATTACCTTTCCTCTATTAATATGTTGCCGTAAATACAACATACGGTAATGATATCGTAACGCAGGGAAATGGGACGGCCGCCAAATTTCTAAGGGATCAATGCTTGGTTAACGATAATGATTTCCTGCGAGCCCCATGTCAAATCCCTGTGGTGGGGCAGGGGGCGTCCCCTTTTGTTGTTGCCCTCCCAGGGGGCTGACTCCTTATGAGGGATACGAATGCAGACAGTGATGATTCGGTTATTCTTTTTTGTGCTCGTCCCTCCTCCCATCTTTATTCCAGTTCTAAATCTGGGCCACCGCTCGTTAGGTTATTAGTACCAAAGCAGACCTCAGCGCAATCGGGTTATCTGTGTATGAATTTGCTATTTAATGTCTGGTGTGTTGGTTGTACCATGCTGGGGTTTCTAATTTGGTGTTTAGTATTATTGCTTATCGGATAGTTTTCATCTATTCTGATGTCATCTATTCTGATTTTTGGGTTGTGTGATAAGATGTCTTGCGTTTCGTTGTAAGAATGCATTGTTTTGCCGATTGCTGGTTATTGTGATAAAGGAATGGAGATGGATGTGATGATGGTGTGAATGGAGATGGATTTAATGATTATGTTTTAGTATTTATTTGATTTTCTTTGTTTATAGTCGCAATCTTTTGTCTCGTTGTCGGCTATCTCTGCTTAGTATTCGATATTTGTTCTCGTTTTTGATTATCTTTTCGGAATCGTTGGGGATGTTTATTAGAAAGATTTAGTTTGAATTGTTTCTCTTGTATTGTAGTATGTGTTATTGTTTAAATAAGATGATGTGGCGACGGTTTTTGTTCATTTTAGTTTCGATGTCATCCGAAAAATACCACCTGCTTCGTTAATTAAGTTCGAATGGAATCTGTTGTAGAAAAGTTTTATTACAATGGCACATTAAAAATGTCTATGCAATGAGAATATTCCTCTTTTTTTCTGTTTGAATTTTTTAACAATCTTTTTTCATACTCTATCTCGAAAAATAAGCTACAGGGAAAAAAAAAAAAAAAAAAAAAAAACCCAGCTCAAAAGAATTGTTTTACCATTTTGGTGTTCTAATTATTAATGGTAGTTCTTTTTCGTTGGTTATTTCGCAGACTTTTTTAAAGTCGAGCAAAACTAATTGAAAAAAAAAAAATTTTTAAGGGCTTCCGTGGCGCAATCGGTTAGTGTGTTCGGTTGTTAACCAAAATGTTAATGGTTCGATCACACTTGGGGTTGTTTTTATGGCCGATTCGTGGCTCAGTGGCAACGTGTGTCGCTGGTGAGCATTAAGGCTCACTCCCACCGAGGCGAGAGGCGGCGACGCGACATGCGGCAGGGAAAAAATTTTTCGACTCTTTCACAGCGAAACGTCAGAAATAGCATTGCGCCTAGTGAAATTCCGCTTAGAGTTAAAAGTTGGTAAACTCGAAGCGGTGCATTTCAAACCGGTTTCAGGCGAACGTGGTGAGGCAAGTGACTGGTCAACGCTTTAACGCCACTCGCCTCGGTGGTACAGAGCCTTTTAGGGTCGAGGTTCAATGCATTCGCGGCTTTGTTGTAGATACTGCTTCAGAAAATGAGGAATTTTGATGGCATTTGGGATGTTCAACATTTTGCCTCGTGAGTCGGACTACC
This sequence comes from Caerostris extrusa, assembly GCA_021605095.1. Lineage (NCBI taxonomy): Eukaryota > Metazoa > Arthropoda > Arachnida > Araneae > Araneidae > Caerostris > Caerostris extrusa. The sequence continues at coordinate 24,341 of BPLR01003024.1, forward strand.
TGATGGGAATTTTCCCGGTTTTCTCCCATACGATACGCAAACGCGGTGTAGTTCTCCTTAAAAATCCTCCCGGAAAGCTGCTTCTAGAGCTACACGGAGCCAAGTCAGACTTACAACTGAAGCTGCATCTCCTTCCATGAGAACACACTGGCTCATAGACTTGATGTAGATGTTGCTGTCGACCAAGCGGGATGAGGAACAACGAAACAAGAAACTTTAAAATACTATCATAAATAGAAATCAATCTTTTGCAACTAATATTCATTCTCTCTTTGTAATTTTATAAATGAAAACAATAATTCTTACTTTCGATTACCATTATTTCATTTCAAATGACATCTATTAAAAATTTCAACTAATATTTAGAAGGTAATATAATTACTAATTTTAATAACTAGATAAATTTTCGGTCTCAGTGTTTGATAATAATAATAGTGTTGTCAAATAATAATTCTGTAAGTTAACTTTATAATTTTCGGTATAAAAAAATGAACTTTGATCTTTTACATTTTTGAATCTTCGCAACCATATATATATAATATGATATAATATAATATAATATAATTTAATAATTTCTGTTTAAGAAAGGTTAGATTTTTCCAGTCTTATAAAAATACTCAATTGTTTCGTTTTTAAATGGTTAATTAATCATTTAAAACATTTTTATTAATTATTCTTTAAAAAAAATCAAACAATTGATAAGTTTTCAGTATAACAGATAAAAGTTAATATTGTAGCAGAATATTATCAACAAAGAGAAATTTACCTCTGCAAATTTCTGTACCTTGTTAAGACTTATAGTATGTTCTTTAATAAAATTATAGGTATTTAAATGGGCTTAAACTTTGAGGTTTAGATTAATTTGATTTTCCCACAAGATGTATTATTAATTTTTTTCTTCTGCAGACTTAACCGGTCCATTACACAAAGAATACTTTTCCTTACTCTGGAATCTACTTGGAGCAGCGATTAATCATTCCAATGTCAAACAAAGGCTTCCCGAGACCGAAATTAATTCTTTAATCATAGCGTCCGCCATTTTTTTTTTTTTTTTTTCAAGCAGCAGCTACTTTTCGAACGGCAGATTCCGGTGCTTCAGAATCGAACAGCGGATGATGATAATGGAGCACATTAACTTGTCATGGACAAAGTAGCCCTTTTTTCCCCCTCTACTGCATATCAGATAGAAAGTATCTGCGTGAAAATGGCTCCCGTTTTTCACTCCTTCCTTTTTGGCTGGAGTAAAAGAGGCGGTCGTCCATATTATGTTTTCACTGCTAATGAGGGCTAATTAGTCTGTAACTGTGATTTAATTGTTGAAAGAACTTTGATGCTCTTTTTTTTTTTTTTTAAATGAAATATTCTCTTTTGTGGAAACCAAACCATTACTGGCTAGTTTATTTGAGCTTTCTATTCATATATTATTAAGCTCTGTTATTTCATTAACCGTATGGAATTTATTCTTTTGCGGTTGTGATGCCTGTAAAAAAATATATATTATTGGAGAATTTGAGGTGTAATTTAACTTTTAGTAATTCTAAAAATGTTCAACCTAAATTAAATTGTTCAAAAACTTATTTAATGTATTCATCATCAATGGCTCAACAGCCTCATAGTGGGCCAAGGCCGTCTGCCTGTTGGCAGATTTCTAGACAGGATATATTTTTCTTTTTTACGGTGTATGAATGTCAGCCCTACGCCCAGCAGTCATGCTAGACCGGAACTTACATTTTAAACCCGAGGCTTGTGGCACCAAGCGTCAGAGCGCTAGACACTCGGCCATTCAGGTCCCCAGTCTAATATGACTGTAGGACTGTCAACTCTATACAGTAAAAAAGAAAACATTTCCGTCTCAAAATCTGCCAGTGGGCAGACGACCTTGATTCACTATGGGGTTGTTGCGCCAATGAAGAAGAGAAGAAAATAATGTTTTGCATTTCCACTATTTTTATGCCTTATATTCAGCTATAGTCATTTACGCTTAAAATTTTATCAATTCCGTTAGTTCACCAAAATTAAAATATTCCAAAAAAATTTTTTTATCAGTTTTATAAATATAATAAATTATTTCTTTTTTAAAAGATTAATTAATTATTTAAAGACATTTTTGTTAATTATTCATTAAAAAAAAACGAAGAACAGTATAACAGATAAAAGTTGATATTGAAGCAGAATGTTATCAGCATAACGGTAATTTGCCTGTACCAATTTCTGTACTTAATATGTTCTGTAATAAAATTATAGGTATTTAAATGGGCTTAAACTTTGAGGTTTAGATTAATTTGATTTACCCACAAGATGCATTATTAATTTTTTTCTTTCTGCAAACTTAACCGGTTCATGACACAAAGAATACTTTTCCTTAATTTGGAATCTACTTGGAGCAGCGATTAATCATTCTAATGTCAAACAAAGGCTTCCGAGACCGAAATTAATTCTTTAATCATGGCGTTCGCCATTTTTTTTTTTTCTATGCTGCAGGCACTTTTCGAACTGTAGATTCCGGTGCTTCAGAATCGAACAGCGGATGATGATAATGGAGCACATTAACTTGTCATGGACAAAGTAGCCCTTTTTTTTCCCCACTATATCAGATAGAAAGTATCTGTGTGAAAATGGCTCCCGTTTTTCACTCCTTCGTTTCTTGGCTGGAATAAAAGAGGCGGTCGTCCATATTATGTTTTCACTGCTAATGAAGGCTAATTAGTCTGTAACTGCAATTTAATTGGTGAAAGAACATTGATGCTCGTTTTTTTTTTTTTTTTTTTTTTTCATAATGAAATATTCTCTTTTGTGGAAACCAAACCATTACTGGCTTGTTTATTTGAGTTTTTTATTTATATATATTGTTAAGCTCTGTTATTTCATTTACCATATGGGAATTGTTCTTTTGTTGTCGTGATGTCTGTAAAAAAAATAATTAAAAATTGGAATTTGAGGTGTAATTTAACTTTTAGTAATTCTGAAAATGTTCAACCTCAATTAACTTGTTAAAAAACTTATTTAATGTACTCATAATCAATGACTCAACAGCCCCATAGTATATAGGTCAAGGCCGTGTCTGCCATTGGCACATTTCTGGATAGGAGATGTTTTTCTTTTTTACGGGATTGGAATGTCAGCCCTACAGTCATGCAATGCTACCGTTTAAAGTGGATTCCAAACTACTACAAACATCCATGGCACCGCCGGAACTCAAACGCGAGGCTGTGATTGAGCTTTTTAGTTATTCTGAAAATGGCCAACCTAAATTAAATTGTTCAAAAACTTATTTAATGTACTCATCATCAATGGCTCAACAGCCCCAGAGTGGGCCAAGACCGTCTGCTTATTGTCAGATTTATAGACAAGAAATGTTTTTCTCTTTACGGGGTAGGAATGCCTGCCCCACGCTCTACAGTCATGCTAGACCGGGACCTACGGTTTAAAGTGGATTCCAAACTACTACAAATATCCATGCCACCGCCGGGACTCGGAATTCGAAACCTATGGCACCAAGCGTCAGAGCGCTAGATACTCAGTCATTCAAGCCTCTAGTCTAATATGATTGTAGGGCTGACTACCCAACCCGAAAAAAAAAAAGAAAGAAAACATCTGCTTTTAAATCTGCCAGTAGGCAAACACCTTGGTCCACTATGGGGCTGTTGCACCAATGAAGAAGAAGAAAATAATGTTTTTGATTTTCTACTATTTCTTGCTTTATAATAGAGATTTTTGCATACCGTACGTTTACCATAGTACGTCCGTTAGCTTTTTCTCCCTAGCGCGCATGCTCATAGGATTAACGTGCGGTATGCAAAAACTCTTAATAATTTTTTGCAGTCATTTACGTTTAAAATTTTATCAGTTTTGTAAGATTCTCCAAAACCAAAATATTCCAAATTTTTTTTTTTATCGATCTTATAAATATACTCAATTGTCATTTTAACATCAGCCTTATTAATATGAATGATTAATTAATAATTTAAAAACATTTCTATTAATTATTTATTAAAAAAAAGTGAACAGTTTTTAGTATAACAGTTAAAGTTAATATTGTAGCAGGATGTTATGAACATAAGAGAAATTTGTCTCTACTAATTTCTATATCTAATATATTCTTTAATAAAATTATAGGTATTTAAATGGGCTTAAACTTTGAGGTTTAGATTAATTTAATTTTTTCCCACAAGATGCGTTATTAAATTTTTTTTTCTGCTACAAACTTAACCAAGTGCATTACACAAAGACTACTTTTCCTAAATTTGGAATCTACTTGGAGCAGCGATTAATCATTCTAATGTCAAACAAAGGCTTCCCGAGACCGAAATTAATTCTTTAATCATGGCGTCCGCCATTTTTTTTCCTCTATGCAGCCACTTTTCGAACAGTAGATTCCGGTGCTTCAGAATCGAACAGCGGATGATGATAATGGAGCACATTAACTTGTCATGGACAAAGTAGCTTTTTTTTTTTTATTTCCCTCCACTATATCAGATAGAAAGTATCTGCGTAAAAATGGCTCCCGTTTTTCACTCCTTCCTTTCTCGGCTTCGGGAAAAAGAGGCGGTCGTCCATATTATGTTTTCACTGCTAATGAAGGCTAATTAGTCCGTAACTGCAATTTAATTGTTGAAAGGACATTGATGCTCGACCATTTTTTTTTTTTCATAATGAAATATTCTCTTTTGTGGAAACCAAACCATTACTGGCTTGTTTATTTGAGTTTTTATTTATATATATTGTTAAGCTCTTATTTCATTTACCATATGGGAATTGTTCTTTTGTTGTCGTGATGTCTGTAAAAAAATTTGAAGATTGGATTGGAGAATTTGAGGTGTGATTCAACTTTTAGTAATTCTGAAACCTATTTTATTCACTACCAGTTAAAAAAAAAAAAAAAGTATTTTGAGAAGTAGCCAGTATTATTAATACAAATGTAAAACATTAAAAAAATGTAATTAATTGTAGTATGTAGTTAGTTTTCATTAAAAAACATAATGTTAGATTTAAAAAATAAATTAATGTAGTTTTTCATTGAATTTAAACAAAATTAATCAAAGTACTTACTAACGAAACGGGCTTTTGTAAATATACATTTTTTTTTTTTAAATATAAAAAGTCATTCCACATTATTAAAAATTTGAGATTTTAAAAATATCATTTTGCCAAAATCTAAGGCATTAAATATAAAATTATAGCTAAATGAGTGCAATTTCTAAATTTTGATTTTGCTCTCTTAATATGAAGTTATGTTTTAATTTTCTCTATATCATAATTTTGATTCTTTTTATTCACATTTTTTTATTATATATTTCTGACATTTGATAACGGTTTAAATCCAACAATATAACACCATCAATTTTTAGTAAAACCACTATAATATATAAATTGGAATGTGGAAATCTCCTTTTAAAATAATTGAAAATTATTTTTTTTTATATTCCTTTAATTAATATATTATAATAAACAATCTTTTTTTTTTATCAAATTTTGTGTCATGTCCGCAACGCTTTCAAGATTTTCAAGGGGAAAAAATTTACTGGATTAAACGAATAACATAAAATTACTTTAAATCCTATAACACCTTTTCATTTCTTATTTTAGATTTAATAAAGTCTGATCTTTCTCTCAAGTCTTGTAAGAAAGTGAAGCATTTTTTTTTTTTTTTCTTTCTTTTTTTTTTTTTTTTGCAATTATATATGAATATATTAGTGCATTTCAATATTCAAATTAACATATAATGCGAATTATTAATGTTTATTACGATTATAAAAGTATTAATTACTTAAAATTTTTGAAATAAAAATAGAATATTTTAACAAAACACATGATATTATAAAAAGATTTGTTTTAGAGATGATTATTATCACAAATTTTTAAAGTACTGTTAAATTAACCATTCTGATCATATCGAAAGGAACATAATGACAAGCTGATTATTCAGTTGATGCTGATGAACAAATATATTTAAACTGATGAATAAAAAAAAGATACTGTCATTCATAACTATCATTGTTTGATTATTATTATATTAAGTTCTTTCTTATATTATCTTATGTGGATAACTGCATTAATGATGACTATTAACATCCATTTATGAATCAGCCTTAAAAAATATTTTTAAACCTGGAGAGATTTTCATAATTTTTTTTTTTTTTTTTTTTAATTGTTATGTTTATGTTAAAATTCTTATGTTTTTCGTTTAATTTTGAACAATTTTTTTTTAAAAAAAAAATTTGTTTTCTGTATTTCAGTCATTATTCTTCGTAGGCTTATACTAATCCCTTAAAAAGTTTTTTCCCTTGCAGCATGATGAAAGTCCCCAAAGAGTTCACCTTTCGCTGTAAATCTGCTGTCGACAGACCTTTTGATAATTTTAGAAATGGTTTCTTGCCGACCAATGTCCATGCTTCCAATGCAAGGTTGCGTCTGGATGCTAAAGTTCTTGTGTTTGTTGAAACACAGTACTCGCATTTGGGTCGACAAATATCTGAGGTTTTAGAATCATCTAGAATTAAGTAAGTTTTTGTGTAACTATTTTTGTTTGAACTATATATATTGCATGTTATTACATATAAAATCTCTAGAATAATACAGTTGTTAATAGCTGTTTTAACTGCATTTCTGATATATTTTTTTTTAATATTTATTGGCAGTTTTTATTAATAATTTTAATAACTCTTACAAAAGTTAACAATTAGTTTTAGTCAAAACAATACTTTTTATTAAATTTTCAATTTTAGTATACCAAATTCAAGAATTTCTAATGCAATATCTATAAATTAATGTGCTATGCTAATTTAAAAAAAAAGGGGGGGGGTAATATATTGGCATTTTCTGTCAATTTATAAATATTTTTGAATTTAAGTTTTCTTGGAATAAAAACTTCTAATACATGTATTCAAAATCATTGTACTATTTAAGCAATATGTGTGATTTTAGTTGATATTTATTGTTTTCCTACAAAAATTCACATTTTTCTATTTTCCCATCACAATTATTTTTGTTTTGAAAGCTTGAATAGAAATATCTTTGAATAAATCAAAATTACTTTGTCACACTGAGCTCTTTGATGTTAATTTTTGATATAGAGATTGTTGATTTCTTAATATTATCTTTGTGAAGATAATTTTTTTGATTCAGAAAATAAAAGTGCAGAATTTGTTATTCTTTATTACTTAATATAAATTATCCACTGCTAACATATTGAATTATACTAGCTGATATAGTATAAAGCTAAATATAACTATAATAAAAAACTAATTATAACTATAAAACTGATATTCAATTATACTAGCTTTATAGTTATTTACATGCATTCTAAATATGCTCATGAAGTTTAAAACAAGTTACAGTTAGTTGCATAATTTGTTTAAAAAATTATATCATCATGTAATTATTATATTCATGAATTTTTAAAACAACAATTCATAAACTTTTTGAGCAATGTGTTTTAACTAAATTTACTGGAAAAAGTATATCTTTAAAAGAAGTGCTTACTTTTAACAATTTTTTTTTTAAATTGTCTTCAAAAGTTTTAATTTTAATGGATGACCTAATATATTAAATTTGAATATTTATATTTTTTTCATTTTTTATAGATTTAAATTAGAAATAGCTGGTAAAAGTTTGCCCCTCCTCACAAATTTGGACAAAGGAAAATTTGCTGTCCTAGTATTTGAAAATTTTGAAAAATATTTGCATATGAACAAATGGAATCGTGAGCTTTTAGACAAATATTGCCGTGAATACAACGTTGGAATAATTGGTTTTATGAAGGCACAAGAGGAAACTTATGTTGGAGCTCAGCTGAAAGGTTAGTGTCCTATTCTCTAAAATCTATTGAATTTCTTTTTTTGACTGTAATTATTTAAAATTCTCTATTTTTATTATATTTTATGTATGCATAAAAATATTAATATCGTACTGAATTACATTTTCTTCATCTTTTTAAGTAATATAAAAGTTACAATTTCAATATTGTACATTGTTTATTTCTGAAACCATGCATGAAAAATATTAAAAGTAATGTGTCCTTTGCTATTTACTTATAGATCCTTTTTTATTTATTTATTGTATGTAACAAATTTATTCCGATATTCAAAATCTTATAATTAAACAATCTAAATAAACTTTCAGTATTAAAAAAATTTTTAAAAACAATAGAGGAAAGAAATGAAATTTTTATATGGCATTTAGATTTATTTAAAAAAATGTAGATGTATTTCCTGCACTGAAAATGTGAAAAAAAATGAATGAAAAAAGATATACAAATTTAATTATATTTTGATTACTGACACTTTATTTTAATTAAATTTGTATATCTTTTCATTCATTTTTTTGTTTCAGAATTTTAGTTGTTGCTTTTATTATTTTTAGTTAAATTCCTTTTTCTTTTTTACTTTTTGTTAATAAATGTTTATTATTAATTTGTAAATTTCTATTAAGTTTCTTAGCTATGTGGCAGATTTTATTGAGAGTTTGTCTTATAAATTTATGTTTAAAGTTCATAGCATTAGTTTTTTATATTACAAATTGTATCAATTTTAGATTTGTAACATTCTACACATTTTACTTTCTGCTAATATAAATAATGAAAGAAAATCTCTCAAAGCTTTTAAAATTAATTTAATGTATAAATTAAATTATTGTTATTGAATTTACTTTCACCATATAATTCAAACACAAGTGCTATTATTTTTAGATTGTGTAATTCATAAGTTTTTCTTTTTATCAAATCATTTAACAAATCCCTTTATCATCAAAATTTATTTTCATGCATATGAAATACATTTATAAATTTTTCATGTATACTTGAACTTTCTACCTTATTAAATATGACTTATAATTAAGATTTAATTTTTAATATTAATATTTTAATATATTAAATAGCATTACTCTTTTAAAAATTTAGGGTAATGTGCTTTTTTTCATTAATATTAATAACTTTTTAAAATGAAATCTGTTTTTATTTTAATACTTATAATATTATACTTTTATTTTAATACTTTTATTTTAATACTATTAGTCATTTAAACTCTTTTCAATGTATATATCAAAATCTATTTATTAGATTTTTTTTTTTTATGATACGATTGAATCGATTAATGAAAATATTAATAAATCACAACATATTTTCTTATGAATTTTGACAGCATTTTTAAAAAAAGTGGGGATTTAAGTGACTTAATTTTTTAATTTTATTTTTGCTAAATTGTTCTTTTTATCAACTTAGGTTTCCCACTTTATGTTCACACAAATATGGCTGTACGTGATTATCATCTCAATGGTGAATCGAATGTATTGCGATTGACACGTGCTGGAGAAGTGTTTTATGGAAACATTCCAGGATCGGATTGGACAGTCTTCCAACCCAACCACTCAACCTATGAAGCTCTTGCATCAGCACGCTCCCAAACTTACCAATCATCACTAGCCTCTAAAGGAATTGATCCTTTGCTCACCACTGTAATTCATGTATGTTAATGTTGTGTCATTTTAATTAAAAATGTTTTATTTCTTTTTAGTAAAATATATTTATATGATAATTTTGGCTGTAGGCTTATGAATAATATTCACAATTATATTTAATATTTTTTTTTTTTTTTTTTTGCTTAATATGTGTTTTGAGATAGGATTGCTGCATGCATACCTTGAGACATCAGTTATTTTTAAATATGTCTACTAAAGGATGTATAGAACAAATGATTCGAACAAATATTTCTGATTTTCATTGTGTAATAATATGGAAGAAAAACTTTAAAGCATATATTTATAAAATATTTTAAATTATTAATATTACTGGATAGAAAACTTGGTAACACCAATGTTTCTTTTGAATTTTATGCTTTCAACATTTGCTCTGAAATACTTTTTTCATTCCTCTTCAAATTATCTTTAAAGCTTGAAAATTATGAAGAGTTTTATTTTATGTCTACAAAAAGTTTGAAAATATCTAACAATGTGTTTTGATATGCAATATATTATTTTCTCTTGAAATTTTATTTACAATTACAATTTTATATATACTTATTTTATTTTCTCTATAAGTTTTGTTGATACATATATTTATGCTTCTTTTAATATATCTGCATTTTCTCTGTATATATAAGGAACACAGTACATGAACACAATAAACAAGGAAGAACTGACAAAAAGTAAATTTACAACATTATCATTATGCACAACCAAAGCCATTACCAGTATTCACCACATTCAAATTGTATAACAAAACCATCATAGCATTCTCAACAATAAAAATATATTGACCCAAGAAAAACCACATAGAAAGGATAAAAGAAATGGTTCAAGATTCAAAGTATGCATAAGCTGCAACAACAAAACTGAAAATCATCAGACAAATAAATGTATCAATAGGCAAGTCAACATTTATTATTTTGTATATTAAAGAAGTGGGGTTGCTTTAGTTGAAAAGAACCATCTTCTTGCACCTAAAAAAATTAACAAAAAATATTGTACTTGTTCTATGACACTACAAATTGTAACTAATTACTATATGAACTACTAAATACAAAACATTTAAAAAATGTACAACTGAACATTAATCAATCTTCAATTAAATAAAAAACACATAATATTGAATGTTCCTATAAAATTTTGTTTACTTGATTGAAATAAATATCACAACTGGCAAAAATAAATATAATGGCACTCATTTCATAATGTTTTGTAAGATACTTTTAAACTAGTAAAATACATGTTTTAGGTTAAAATTTATCTAGTCTTACCTTAATTTCTGATAAAAATTATTTTCCTTTGAATATTATAGTAGTGCTAAATAATGAAATAAGTTGCTGTTGATTAACTATATATAATGCATGAATTCATACAGATATGTGAACTATCACAGTAATAAAACTAGTTGTTATATTGCAATTAATTATAGTTTTGCTTGTTGCATTTCAAAATTGTTTTATAAATCTTTATTTACATTTATATTTGAGTAAATATTTATTGCTTATTTTAGGATCATGGTACTTATGATGGCATATCTAGAGTTTTTATTTGGAAATGGTTTTCAATTGTGGATTCATCGTCTATTATTCTTGGATGCTATTTCATTTCTCTCACATGGGAAGTTAAGCCTTCCTCTTGAAAGGTACATACTGATTGACATTGATGATATCTTTGTTGGAGAAAAAGCCACAAGAATGAAACCAGCTGATGTCACTGTAAGTAAATTTTTTTCTTCTGTTAAATGCATGTACAAATTATTGATATTTATACACATACCATAATGAATAATTTCAGAGTACTGAAATATTTTAGGTCATCTAATCCTTTGAAATTTACTTAATCCAAAATTATTTATTAAAATTACTCAAATATTTTCAGTTGATTTCCTCAAGAAAATCTTATGAGTGACATAATTTCATAAACAAATAATGTTAAGATTTTTTTTTTATTTTTCCTTTTTATGAATAGTTTATTGTATTTGCTGAAGCCCTTCATATTTCACTACTCTACTTTTTTTTAAAATTACCGAACTTCAGGCTGCAAAGTTTATCTGCCCCCCCCCTTTTCCCAATATTCATTGTACAACATCAGTTGCTGCTTTGGGTTGCATGCCTAGTTAGACAGAATTTGTAAAATTAGCCATATAAAAAAAATTTTTATTAATGTGAAGACTTGATCTAATGAAGTTGCCAATGTGAAGACTTGATCTAATTTAATATGGAAACAGTGAAAATTAAATTGTAAATTTTCTTCTTGTGTTCTTTAAAATGCAATTTACCCAATTCTTGTTGTATAATAAAGTATTTGATTTATTAGTTCAATTTCCTTCAAATGGTTTTGTTTGCAAAACGTTTTTCTAACCATTAGTTGTTTTGTTTTGTGTCAAAACAAAAGGAATAAAAGTTACATTTTTCCAAGATAATTCCTTCCTAATTATCATTTCAGTGCATCCTTAAAATTTCTTTTTCTAGGCTTTGTTGAATGCCCAATCAAGAATTAAAAGGACTGTTCCAGGTTTTCGTTTTAATCTTGGATTTTCTGGAAAGTTTTATCATAAAGGTACCTCTGAAGAAAATACAGGAGATGATATGCTTATAGTAAAAATTAATATTTTTATAGAAAAAATGTTTAAAGGATATTATGCATTGTACAACAATTAGTCTTTTAAAAGAGAAATGTATTTAACTATACATTTACTGATCTGTGATTTTGAAATGGTTTTCATATAATATTCCTTTCTAACTATAAGGCTGATAAAAATTTCAATAAAACTTACAAAGTGTGTAATATTTGGTTTCTAATCATACTTCATATTAATTTTAAGGATAAGCTTAATTACTTAATAACAAAATTAAATTTTTCTTTATATTCTCACAATCAATTCACATTCATGAATTTGCAAATGTTATTGTTTTTATTATTTTCATGTTTAATGAAAAGCGAATGTGTCTAAATCTATTTCCCTTCTTTTCGAAAACCATTTTTCTATTAATTTTTTTTCCCCTTCCATTTTGAATTTAGAAACAAACAATCCAGTTTAAAATTTTAACTTTCTGCATATGTTTAATTAATATTTTTAAGTTTTTAAAACTGATCATTTTTGTATTATATGCAGAAGTGCTTCTATTTAAAACAAGGATTCATTTTTTGTTGAAGCTTTTATCTTGGACTTTTTCTATCAATTTTATAGTCTGACCATTTTGATTGAAATTTTTTTCCTCTTAGATACTTCTTAAATGTGTACTTTGTTAAAAATTAGGATGTTAAAGTGAAATTGGTGTAAATTTCAGTAATATTAAATCTTTACTATCAAAGTTCTTATACTTGTTTTTAATTTGTTTCTTCAGAACGTGCAGATGAATTCTGGTGGTTTTGCCATATGTGGAGTCACAGTCAACCCCATTTGTTTGAGAATATAACTGCTCTGGAAATGGAAATGAAACTTAATCGTGAATTTGCTAAGGTATTTTTTATTTATTCTTGTCATTGTTACAATTTTTATACTTATTTAATGCAATAATCGTAATAAGTAGAAATATTATCTTAATTAATCATAATAGATTAACTGCCATTTTTTGCCAATGTAAAGATGTGTTGAATTTTCTATTTATTTACCTAACATTTTCATTTGTATTGTTATTATTTTAAAATCATATCTATCAATTTTAATTTTTTTTGTACATTTAATAAAATTAAACATTTTCAATTACATTTTACTAATTTTTTTCAAAATTCACTTTGCTACAATTAAATGCCAAGAATTAATTTTAAGATATATTATAACATTTTCATATGAATATTTAAAATAAAATTATAAATAGTTTTTGTTCTAAATTCTTATTGTTAATTAAAATAATACTGTGGATAACTGAATATAATTTTTTATTAAATTATTTTTGTTTTTCTAAAAATAATGGAATTATTTTTCTTATTTCAAGAAACATGGTATCCCTCATGATTCTGGCTATTCTGTCGCCCCTCATCATTCTGGGGTGTACCCAGTTCATGAACCTCTGTATGAAGCTTGGAAAAGGGTTTGGAATGTACGTGTTACGAGTACAGAAGAATATCCACACCTTCGACCTGCAAGACTGAGAAGAGGTTTCATTCACAGAAATATAATGGTGTTTATTTGACTTGTTTTTTGTTTGTTTTAAGACTGTGATAGTTTATTATGATAAATGGTAAAAATAAGTTTGTAATATCAGTCACAATTTCTAAATATATTTCAAAGAATGGAAATCTTTTATCCTTTTTGCTATTTTTAAAACCTATTATTAGTTTAGAAAATTGTGGCCTACATTTTAAACTTAAAAAAAAATATTCAAAATGCTAATTTCACTTTAATAAAATTTCTTATTTAAGAATAACTAATCTATTATATGGAAATATATATATATATATATATATAATGTATTTGAGTAGAAAATGGAATTCTTCACTATTTTACTTTTATTGCTTACTTTGCAGAAGTAATATATTAATTTTTTTGTATATCTTGTGCAAAGATATTAATTACACTAGCCTTTGTTTGGTTGCTTTTTCTTAGCACATTTCATTACATTGTTACTATTATTATTTTTTTAATTCACAATTTCAATCCTGTGAAATAAAAAAAAAAATGATACTAATAACTGCAAAATTATAAAAACTGAAAAATGAAAATAATTGCAAGATTAATGGTAATAAAATTGAATAACCAAGGATATTTTTATGCTTGTTAGGAATTTGCTGCACAATGAAAACAAGAGTTCTTAATAATTTGATGAAAATGTATTTGAATTTTTCTTTCAGGAATGTAAATTGTGTCTTTTCTATTCTAATTTATTATTTTGATTTTAGGTACTTCCTAGACAGACTTGTGGCTTATATACACACACCATTTTTCTTGATAAATATCCTGAGGGCCAGAGAAATTGGAACTCAGTATTAAAGGCGGGGAACTGTTCTATCTTTTTGTATTTAATCCTGTAAGTGTTTTCTGTTTATGTATAAGAATTTATTTTTTACAATAATTCTGTATCATTCATTAGCATTTTTATCTGAATTTATCAAAATAAGTTATATTTTTATGTAGTGAAAAAAAAATATCTTAAAAATTATTCTACTAAATATGCTGAAAAATTTAGTTTTATTACTTATATGTGCATATAATAATACAAATTTTTGCATTTCAAAAACAAACTGCATAATCAAATTCTCTATTGTATTATTTAATTTAGTATGAAGGATATAATAAAATGAATGAGCATAAATTTATTCATAAAAGATTTATTTCTTTTTTGTCATTCTTTCATCATTGATGTTTTATTTGAAAAGGATTGAAAAAGGCTGTTAAGTTTTAATATGGTTAATATTTATGTTAACATAAAAAATTAAGATTTAACATTGCTGCATTTTACCTCTTTAGCTGTCCTCCAGTTAATGAAATAATTTTGAGATTTTTTTAAAATATATGTTTATTAAATTAAAAAATTTTATCATAATATTTAATCTTTTGCAAATTTTAAAAATATTAATTAAGTTTCAATGTTCTTTTGTATTGAGAAGTGTATTAATCAAAAAACATTAAAAGCTTTTAAGCAATTTATTATGTATATAACATAAAACTATTAGTATTATTTTGAACATAACCAAATATTTTTGTTACTAGTGAAGAAATAAATAATAAAATTCTTATGTTGTATCACTATAGTTCACAAGTTTAGATAGTTTAATTTGAATATTTTTTTTTAAATGCATTTAAAAATTTTTTTGATATATCACACTCTGAATGTTTTAATGTATTATTTCAGGTTAATATTTTCATGACTCATTTATCAAACTATGGCAATGACAGGCTTGCTTTATACACTTTCGAATCTGTCATAAAATTCGTTCAATGTTGGACTAATCTTCAGCTTATTACTTTACCACCTTTAGAACTAGCTGAAAAGTATTTCAAGACATATCCAGAGGAATCGGATCCAGTTTGGATGGTATGTACAAGTTTCATTTATTTATCTAGATGTAATTGTGCTATTTATTTCTCTAATAATAGTAATATCTGTTTAGGTTTCACAATTTTGATCATAAATTACCTGTAAAATTTCTTTAAATTATTGCTTGACACATGGTAACCTTCTAAACTATTAGTAGATATGATTTGGTGTTGGTTAGATTGAGAAAATAATTTTATTATTTTCTTGAACATTTGTTAAGAAAAATATTGATGATGCATACATATATATATATATATATTATTATTATTATAATAAATCTTTTTTTTTTTTTTTTTTTTAATTTTTTTAGCTTTTTGGTTATAAAAATATAATGGTTTGTGTGAAAAAAAAAGTTGTGTTAGGGTGATAATCTTTTCATATACGTATGGTTGTAACATTTTTTTTTTTTTTTTTTTTAAGTGTAAGCAGTGTAAAGTAATTTAACAATATGCAAAACTTTTTTTGTTGTAGAAATCTCATCTTTTTTAATTATATTTATAAATGAATATTTTTAATTTTTTGATGTCCTTTATTAATGTGTGTATAAATTGTAAATCAATAATATTATCATTTTCAGTATGCTATTACATATGGGGTATTTTTATCAGATTTTGATGAATTGCCAATTAAAATTTTTGTAAAACTTTATTTATATATTATGGCAATATGCATATACTTTTTTAAAGATAATGTGGACAGGGTGGTTGTGCTCTGAAATTCGGAAAATTTGAGCGTATCCCCAGGAAAGGGGTTTCTAATTTGCTTCATACATAATTTCTGAAAACTTGACATACAGTTTAAAATGTTTCAGTCATAACCATAATCACCTCTGTAAATTTCTTGGATTCTATACTTAAGTTTTCTTTTCAATTGATTTGAATGTTTTAAAGCAGATTTGAAATTATTCATTTTCTGAATAATTAATCTCTTTTCAAAACAATTTAAATAATTATTTTATTTTTACCCCTCCTGTATACTTTATTTATGTTACTTAAATGTGGTCTTTTGATGCTTAAGTTTCTACTTCTTTTACTCTTGATTAAAAGAAAGATCTTGCTTTATTTATTTTTAAATTACAACATTCTTTTTCTCATGCAGAAGGATGGAATGAAATGTAATTAATAATCAAAATAATTATCCTTTTAATTTGTTATTATATATAATGTTGCATTAAACTGTTGAATCGCAATAGGGACATATTATAATCCTGATGTATGCATACACTTTATTAGTGAAGCTAAAATATTTAATTTTTATATATGTGTTGTTGTTGTCAATAATCCTTTGAAATATCTGATGTTTTTATTTTGAAAAATGTTTTATAATTTTCGAAAAATAGTTATTTGATAATGTTGCATTTTAGAACCCTTGTAATGATAAGCGACATAGAGCCATATGGTCTGCTGCCAAATCTTGTGAACAGTTACCTAAATTCCTAGTTATCGGACCTCAAAAAACAGGTACATTTTAAAATTGCAGTTTTTTACTATATAAAAAGCAGCTAGATCGACTTTTTAAAGGTAATGCATGCATTTTTTTTATTCATTGAAATAGCAACAACATTCAGGCTTTAGTTTAAAAAAAAAAAAATCTTTCAATTAACTCTGTGCATTGACATTTATTTTCAAATGTCTTCATTTTAAAATATTTTTCTTTTATTTTATTTGGCTTTACTTGCAGTAAAATAAATAATAATCTACAGTAATCTGTAAATCATAATGTACATTTGTGTGTTTCTTATTAATAAATATCTGCTAAATAGGAATTTTATATATTTATGTTTAAATTAAATTATACATATGATTAAGCATTGAAATAGCTTTCATTTTGTAAGTATAATTTATGTCTGGCAGCATTTAAGAAATATATTAAATATATAAACATTCATAAACACATTTATTTATTTATTTTTTATATAAAATATTATTAGATATGATTCTCTATCAGTTATAATTTTTTTATATATGAGAAACAAATATTTCTATTGATAACATTATATTGTATTAAAAAAGTATATTTTCTTCTGAAGCAGATAATCTGCAAAATATTAATCCAATATTTCATTTTTAGGTACAACAGCATTGTATACATTTTTATCAATGCATCCTGCCATAGTGAGTAATTATCCTAGTCCAGAAACATTTGAAGAAGTTCAATTTTTCAATGGAAGAAATTATTATAAAGGTTTGGATTGGTAAGTTATTTTTTATTTATGATTTCCATAGAACAAGCAGTAATGTACTGTTAAAGTGTTATTCACCAAAATTATGTAGTAAAATTCATTAAATACTTATATACAATGATTTTTTGTTATAATTAATAATCAAAAATTAATAAATAAAATACTAACTATTATATTTTTTTCTTTCAAAAAAAACTTTGTGCAGCATCTAATTGTAGTGATGAAGCCTTTTTTGGTATTAGGATAATTTTTAGATTTTATTTACTTTTTTAAAAAGAAAGTTTATATTTTAAATGGGACATATTGGATCATCTCACAACATGAAATTTTTATTTTTTGTCTTGGGATTTTATACTTAAATATGATGAAAACCATATATCTTAAAATTATAATTTTTATGCATAATGGATATAATGAATTATATTTATTTAAAATATTTTAATTTTTCTATTTAATATAGTATTGCATATTTTTTTTCTCTCTTAGGTACATGAACTTTTTCCCTGTTCCCAAGAATTCAACTGATAGGTACTTATTTGAAAAGAGTGCCACATATTTTGATGGGGATTTAGTTCCCATGAGAGCTCATGCTCTTTTACCCACAGCTAAACTCATTACAATACTTATAAGTCCTATTAAAAGAGCATATTCTTGGTATCAGGTTTGTATCTCTTCTTTGAAATTAATTTTAGTTGTACATAATTTGATTTACATTTCTGTTTTACTAAAAGCTACTCAGTTAAAATGAATGCATATATAGTATTTATTAGTCCGATCACTAATTGCGAGAAAAATTTAAAAGTGACCAAGTCGCTTCCTAGTCATCTTATGTATTCGAAAAGAGCAGATTTTATAGGGCAGGAACTGTCATTTTGAATGGATTTTAATTGAAAAAATGACTTTTAATTATTGAAATTTAAGATTATTATTATTATTTATTTTATTTATTCGGATTATTTTTATTTTACTGACTGTGATTCATGCTAAATTTCTGTTAAAGATCAAAAGTGTTTCAAGCATTTTTTTGAATTTAAAATATTATGATCTTTATTTTATTTTTATATTTGGTACATATATTACCACAGAGAATTTAAAAATACACATAAATAAATCAAAACAAAAATTGTCAAAGAATTTTCCAAAACATAATTAGTTATAATATATTTAAAATTAATAATTATGATAAAGGAAAATTTATCAAAGAACATAAATATTTAAACTTTCACCTGAGTTTCGAATCATAATGAAATTTTCTGGGAAAAATCTGTGGTGCAAATATTTTGTTATATTGTTTTAAGAAATTGATTAAATCAATATTATAATTCATTACAAAAAGCTATTTCCCTTTAAATAATATCCAAGCATCTGATATGTAAATTAAAAATAATTTATGCAAAGGAATTTAAATTTAGGTGCAGGATATTGAACTAAAAAATACATATTGTCATTTAATTGCTATTGCATACGCACATTAATATTGCAATGAATTAATGCTAATATTGATTTAATTGTGTTACTGTTACTTTTGAATATTAGTTAATGCAGTTTTTGACTTGGATTTGAATAAGATGCGATTACTTTTAAAAAATAGAATAACAATGTATGAAAAAAATTACTATAGTAATATTTATTTAATTAATTATTAATATAAAATTTTCTGTTTATTTAGTATTAATGTAACATAGTTTCCTGAAATTAAATTCTCCTAAAAAATTAATTCCCAAAAAATTATTCCCTAATTAATTAATCCCAAAAAATTATTCCCTAATTAATTAATCCCTAAAAATTAAAAAAAATTAAATTCCCTATTAAAAATCTTTGTAATTCCATATAAATGTTTCTGTAAAAGCAAAATTGTTAAAAATATATTCTGCAATAGGTGTAAATTTTATACTGAATGTGTGTTTTGAATAATGCTTAACATTTGGTAGTATTTTATCTTAGTGAAATTCATTTTTTTTATTTTTTTCTTAGCATATGCGAGGCCATAAAGATCAAACAGCTTTAAATTATAGCTTTCAAGAAATAGTAACTGCTGGTGACAGAGGACATAAAGCATTGAGAGAGCTTCGAAATCGGTGTCTTATGCCAGGAATGTATGCTCAGCATCTAGACAGATGGTTGTCTTATTATTCTCCACAACAGGTATGTTTTCAAAATAAGGTTTACATAATGAACAAATCTTTTGGTGAAATACTGATTTTAATTTAAAAAAAAAACACAAATTAAATTTTTAACCAAATGTTATATTAAAGTATTATTTTTCTGGTAGAGTTACTAATTTTTGCTTATGAAATGAATTTCTAATTTCTCAAAAGAAATGTAAGTAAAATTATGCCTATTTGTATTCTATTTGTCTATTTCTATGTGTATGTATATTTCTGCAAAAAATATATTATTTATATTTAATAAAATATGTTAGTAATTATTATATACAGTCCTATTCCTTTATGTTAAAGGAAAGAAAGAAAAGTTTTAAAAATCTGTTATGGTTTAAAGTTTTAAGTGATTTGTTGAAATGTTTTGTTATTGAAATTGCACCATGCATGCCATGTATTTAATAGTTATATATTTTATAGCCAAAACTTATTGTTTTATAATAACTTTTTTTATTGGAATTAAAATCAATGATTATTTACTGTAATTTGAAGACTATTTGAAATGCCAAATCAATGCTGAGATTTCGATAATCATTGATTGATTTTGTTTTAAATCTTTTAGTTACTGATAATTGATGGTGAAGAGCTAAAATCTGATCCAGTATCTGTAATGAGCAAAGTTCAACAGTTCCTGAAAATTAAACCTTTCCTCAATTATAAAGACCACCTAAGGTATTTAGATTTTATAATCAGTAGAATTTTAATATAACACCAATTAATCTGGTTCATTATGGAATTATTATAAAATAAGTTGTTTAATATAAAAATAAATTTAAGCTCATTATATTAAACATTTATTGGGTATCCAATATTTTAAAGATAATTTTGAGAATATATAACATTTGTAAATGTCTATTATGAAAAAGTTTAACCATTATATGTTTTGTTTTTAATCATATCATAAGAACAAATTTTCATTTAAAAGCAATGTTTTTTAGCATGAATCCATTTTGCTTTGAAAATAAGGAATTTAAAAATGTTAACCTTTTTCTTTTCATACAATTTTCTTTCTTCTAATTCAATTATTGTTAAATTTGAGAGTGACAGTAAATTTTTACAGTTTAATAAATTAATTTAGCCATTTGCTGTTTAATAAATAAATTAATTTAAAATTATTATCTTCTGGTAGACCCATTAATGTTTAGTCAATAGATAATTGTTGGTGTATGCAATTTGGAGGGAACTCTCCACTGTGATATGAATAAATATTTTTTCAAAATTATCCCAAGAAAATATAATTACATATAGGTAAAAAATGACAACATATAGGATATAATCAATTTATAATATGATATTATGATCAATTAATGATAATCAATCAATGATATTATGATTATAATTATAATATGATCAATTTGTATAGCAAATGTATAGTAGTATTCACTATTCGTAAATTTTCATGAGCTTTATAGTATAATGGCGGACTTTTTCTCTATATATGTAGCTGAAGAACATTTATGGTGAATGCTATTTTCATGCCTTTGATCTTGTTCCTGAAAAAGTTATTTGTTTTCACTTTTTGAGCTTTATCTTGTATTTTATAAAAAAAAAAAATGTTTTTGTAATTTTGTCAAAGTTAACCTTTTTTCAGTTATTTGTTCTTGTGTAATATTATTCTGAGATTGATCAGAGTGCATTGTTTATTTACTATTTATAACAATGTTTAATTAATAATATGGCTCAGCTAAGCTGCTGGTGATTCTAAATTATAACGTATTAATTTTTCAGATGTAATAGGTAAAATGTTGATTTTTATTGTCGTTATAATCATTGCAGCTAAATTAAATTTAAACATTGAAACTGTAAAGTTTTTTAATCATTCTAATCTTTTTTCCTTTTGAGAAATTCTGTGACACCAAGCAATTTTTTTTTTTTTTTTTTTTCCAGTTGCAATGTCCAATGAAAGAAATTTATATATTTTTTTATAGTTTGTCTTAATTTAGATTAAATTTATTTAAATATTTGTCATGTATTACATCTTTGGAAAATTAATTTATAATTAATACATTTTATTTCTTCTTCAACTTGGTTTACTACTTTCAGAGAGGTTTATGAAATATTCAACTATTTTCACATTAAGTTGCTGTCCTAAAAGACCACGTTGACTTAAAAAAATGTATTATATTATACATAATAAATAATTTTCAATTACTATATAAAAATGATATGTCTGTTTCTCCAGTATTTCAAATACATCTTGTTTTTAGGTATGATCCTAAAAAAGGATTCTTTTGCCAAGTCAGCATGGAGCGCAACAATACCAAGTGCCTCGGAAAGAAGTAAAGGTCGCTTGTATCCTCCGATGGATCTGCAAACAGAGAAGTTCCTTAAGGCTTTTTACCTGCCCCACAATATTGCCCTATCTAAACTACTCACCAAACTTAGGCAACCCATACCTCTGTGGTTGGAAAAAGATTTATCTCATGGTTCTTAAAGTATTGACT
Organism: Caerostris extrusa; assembly: GCA_021605095.1. NCBI lineage: Eukaryota > Metazoa > Arthropoda > Arachnida > Araneae > Araneidae > Caerostris > Caerostris extrusa. Next base: position 46,566 of record BPLR01003024.1, read on the forward strand.
TGCAAGGAGAGGTATCAATCTTGATCAAATAATCTCTTCTCTTTTATGTCAAATTGAGTTTGGCATGCTTGTTGAGAAGAAAATAATCACCAAGACTAGCTTTTTTTATGATCGAAGGTGTTCAATTTTCGTCTTAATTAAGTAATCATGATGTGGACAATCTTCAGCGCACATGATTGTGGCTTTTTAAATTCAAAAATTATCATAGATTGGTCAACCAATGGTCATGAAGTTTCATCCATATTGTAATATTCATTGTGCATAAAAGGTATTGTAAAGCATTTTAAAGTCTGCTTTTATATATTGATGTCCACAATTCCTGTTTGCTAAACATTTGTGCTAACATTGTATTATTATTTTTTCTTTTCAATTTTTTTAGTTATTTTTGTGAGGCATATATTGTTTTACTTTTATTTCAATTAAATTTCGTAACATTTACATAAAGTTTCTATAATTTTTTTCAAACTATTATCCACAGGGATAAATATATTAATGCATAGTTTTTTGATTATTTACTGAAATTATAAATGTTTGCACAAATGTTTCATAGTGAATTAATGAATAAGTTTCTTTATTGGAATTATTTTAAAATTTAATTGCGTACTGGAATATAACATTCAAAATTTCTTATACTATACAGTAACCTCTCTTTTAATCTGGCATTTGATAGTTTGGTGCATTTCTATAATCTGGCACTAATCGAACCTTCTTTTGTACTTTTTTTATATGAATTCTTGTGTTTGTTGACTTTAACTATCAGGCGGCAACACAAAACTGTTAGCATTTTTATTAAACATGTACACATTAAACATACATGTTTAATGTGTGTATATATATTAAGTACATTAAACGTGTACATGTTTTAATTGTTTAAAAATTTATCAATAGTGCTTTGATATCCTCTTAAAACTATATTGAAGCTCTATAATTCTTGCAAAATCGCTCATCCAACATCTGTGGTCCCAAATGTGCCAGATTAAAGTGAGCTTACTGTAATATATTTATATATATATGTATGATTTGTATATCATTTATGTTTGAAATTTTTTCATGAATTGTGCAACAGGATAATTAAGCACTCTTTACCTGTGCAGTAGAAATTAATGCTTTCTGTGAAAGCTGTATTTACTGTGATGTTTCATAAATTGAATATATGAAAGCCGTTTGTTTGGCTTTGGTGTTCAGTCATATTTGTAAATTTCTCCTAGATTTAATTTTGCACAATCATAATGTATTATTTTTTATGTGCTATTAACTTATACTATTATTTTCTGCAATGCTTTCCCTTACATTTCAGAAAATTCTGTATTGCAAAAAGAAAGCGACTTAATTTAATAAATTGAAGGATACTAATAAGGCATATCAAATGGATTATTAACTTAAAATAAATGAAATCTAAATTTATTGGTACTTAAATATTTTGCAGTAATATATATTTTTATTAATGACAATGTGTGATTTTATTTTGGCATTTTATAAAATGAAATTTTATAATATATCAATAACTATTACATGTTTCCTTTTATTATTTCCTGCTGTCAAAGAATTGTTGATTTGAATGTGAAAAGCAAAGTTGATTTGCATTTTCCTAGTGTTGCAGTGAATTTGAATGACTTTGGGTAAATTATAGGCAGCTTTTATGTTTTTTATTTTATTAATTTATATTTATTTATTGAATTAAGTTTGCCTTATAATATTTTTAAGTACAAATACATCAATGACCTTTGAATGTTATTTAAGAATTACATACGCCACTACATTCAAAAGCTTAATTTTTTTTCCATTTAATAGAAATAATGAAATTTGTTTCTAAGCTTTTAAATTATTACTTTAAATAAAATTTTATTATTATTTTTATATGTAGTGTTTTACTTCATTTTTAATTGCATATTTTCATTAATCCTGTAAAAATATTAAAGATATTTTTTTTCTTATTATTCAATTTTAGATATTTTTATTACTGAAATATATCATGAGTATTTTATTTTTAATATAATTAAAATTCTGCTGTAGGAATTGAATCTTTTGAATGTTTTTTTTCTTTTCAAATTTTGAACATTTTTGATAATCATTCATTCTATGTTTGAGTTTATACTATTCATCATATTTCATGGATTGCAATTAAATCGATCCATATGCAGGAAGTTTCATAATTGTCTATTTTGAATATAATTTTTTTTTCAAACTGTGCTATTTTTTAAGATTAAACTTTATCCTTAATTTAAAATATCTTATGAATATTTTAATAGGTAGATTATCTATTGAATGAATATATTTTTCTTCTGCAAAACATATTTTATAAAAAAAAAAATTGTGAAAAGTTTCTATTGAACAGAATTTGTCCAAATTATCCAAGATATATTGTTATAAAATTATACGATTACATTTTTAAAAAAATCAAAAAAATTTTAATTGCAGTTACTTTAAGAGTGGTACTTACATCATAAAAGTGTACCTGAATCTTAGCATAGATTTCAAAAACTATATTCAAATTGTATAAACCTATTAATATATTTGCAATTGATCTCACAGAGGTAAGTTAAATGTCTTGCTGCTTGCATTGCAATGTTTGTTTTAAATTATTGCTGTTGTTTAAGTGCCATACTTAGTAAGATGTTAACTAGTTCAATCTATGTTAGGTGTCTTTCGGCCATAGTTGTGCTGTAATATGATATGTTGTGAATTAAATACTGTTACATTTGTAAGAGTGATTGAATTTTCAAAGGAATTCATTGAAACTGTATTTCTGCATGTGGCTGTCAATAAAATATTTCATCTGTTGAAAAGAAGTGCTTTTTTTTATCTGAATATTTGTTTTACTTATTAATGATTTAATGGAATTAAAGGTGTCATTAATTTATTTTTATTTAAATAGAGTATAATAATTAGTTTTGTTCCTTTTATTAACAAATGCTTGATTAACTATAAAATTAATAAACAACCTGTAAATTGTTATACAAGATTTCTTTTCCTTTTGTTATTGCATTTTCGAAAAACGTCTTTGTTGCTCTAGATTTTTCATTCATACATTTTAATGTTAAATCTATCTGAAATATCATTGTTAGTGTTACTTTTATTATTATCAAAATATTTTTAAATCGGATATTTATTAACATAATACATTCTTTTTTCCTGTGAAATTATAAAAAATGTATAATAATTTTTGCAAGAAATTTTATGAAGCACAAGTTACATTAATATAATGTTAAATGCATAATATTTAATATGCAGAACTTACTTGCATAGATTTCAAAAACTATATTCAAATTGTATAAACCTATTAAGATATTTGCAATTGATCTCACAGAGGTAATAATATGCAGAACTTACTTGCATATTAATTATAATAAATAATGCAATAATATGCAGAACTTACTTGCATATTAATTGATTTTGCTTTCACTGAAGATTCATCAAAATTTGTATTTTTTTAATCTTTTAACACTTTTAAAATACATCAAATTATTTTAATAGTTTTTATCTTAATTTTCATTAAATGCTGATACATTTAATTTTTGTATATATATTTTTCCATAATTTTAAAATTATTTTTATTGATTCAATTTTTTTGTGTGTGTGTGTTTTATCAGCGTAGTCAAATGAATATTATTGAACAATGAAAATTTTCCATCTTGTTGTCATTAATTTGTGTATTTCAAAATACTTAAATTTATTGAAACAAGAAGCTTCACAATTAAGCCTAAGACTTTGTTAGGTTTTCTTAAAAGCAAAAATAGTTGAATATGCATAAACTGTTTTTAATTATTTCTTTTATTAAATTTTGCATATTTGCAGAAATGTGCATGAAGTTTTGCATGCACACACATTCTTAAATTAATCTTTTTATTTAATTAAAATAAACTTTACAAAACCATCAATTTGACTAGTTCAAATATTTTTTATTTATTTTATCTGATGTATTTCAATAAAAATAAATTTTCTATGCACTGAATAACATATAATGCAATTTCTTTAAAAAGGACCAAGAATTGATGGGAGCTACACTAATATGGTTGAAGAATAAGATGAAATCCACTATAGCATAAAACAAAAAGTTTAAAAAGTTAAAATTAAACAAAACACAAAAGTTAAGAAGTGCGAAATTACTTCAGGAATATTGGGCCATGTTGTACTAGACGTCCATAACTATATGCAAGATATATATACATATATACCTTATTTTTATCATATATATAAATTCATTTGAGGTGTAGATTGTGTTTGTTAAATCCTATTTTTTATGCAATATTAAATAAATTAAAAGATTTAATTATATACTTACATGGACCTTGTATAACGAACATTGGGCAAAAAAAAAGTGAAAAAACTAGAATTCAAGATGTTGCCAAGGAAAGAGAAATTCGCACAGTTCTAAAGAAGCAAGCTTCTTTGTTGGCCATTATCAACATTTTTAACATGAATTACTTTGTTCAATTATTGTTTAGTTCATTTTGAAAATTTATTTTGTAGCCTATATATCTACAATAATCCAATATTTTTTTCTATTTATGGTATAAGCCATTTTCTATATATGGTATAAGCCAGATTAGAATTAAACTGAATTTGTGAAACTAAATAATTATCTTAACTTTTGAATTAAATTTAGTCTGATTTTTGTATTTTTACTTATCTCATTAGATTTTTTTTTTTTAATGACATGCTTTAAATATATACCCATCTTATTTTTAAATGTGAGTATAAATAAATTATTACCATGGGTTTAATTTTTGAAATAACATTATTTGTTAGAAGCTATTTTTAAATTGAATTGTTATTATCTAATTTGACATTATTTTATTTTAATGACAAATATATGTGTAGTTGACAATTTCTTTGGATAATTAAAGAAATATCTAACTTAACAAATAGAGGTATTTCAGAAAGAATTTCTAATAAAAAATAAAATGAAAAATATTAATTAACGAAAATATTCGTGATTTTTTTTTTTGTCATAAAAACTCTTTAAATGAATATAAAAAAAAAAATAAAAAAAAACCTAGTAAAATTTCTACTGGTTTTTATTGGTTGGTTTTACGTGATGATGTGAGGAAATAATGCGAGTCAGCAAAATTATAATGAGTTTCTACGCTTAAGTGGTTTGGAATTTTTTTCTTTTTCTTTAAAGATTTTCAAATTCGGATGCAAGACTAGAATAGAATCCATCTTTTTATTAAACTAAAGTGGACATTTAAGTACTACAAAAATATTTTATTCCATATTTTCTATTTTATTCCAGACTAGAAGATCAGGTTTATTCTTTGTCAATAACGTTCTAATTTTTATGCAAGATCTTATCGTATTTTTTCCCTATAATATTTATTGCCAAAACTTAATTCCATTTTGGTGCAAAGTAGATGCTGTTGTTAGATAAGATGTTTAAACTTATTTGAATCCACACATATTTATAAACAATCATTTTCAGTCATGAATATCAATAAATGAAAACTTGGTATCGAAATATTACAAATATCGAACGAAACATATATTTCATTTAAATACACAAGCCTATTTTGATATACATACATAGTGACTAAAAATTTCTAGGTATGAATATCGATAAAGAAAAACCATTTGATAACTTCAATACTTGGTTATTACAAAAATCGAACCTGAAGCATTTATTAATTTAATATATAATTGCGTTTAAAATTCTTTGCATTTTTCTTAAACAAATTATGTAAAGCATGTTTCATTCATATTGGGGAAAAAAAATCGAAAATCGTATATATGATATTAAAAATAGATCCACAAAGATCTACATGATCCTTTTGAAAAGTTACATTATTTTCAAAAGTATTCATGTAAATACAGCATTTCCAGTCTTCAAGCAAAAATTAGCAGAAGAAATAATGGAATAAAATAAACCAAAAATAAAAGCATCTGCAGCAGGAGAAATGACATGTCCATCATTACCATCCAGATTTACTGGCCAACATTTTCTAATACCCATTGAAACAACTTCATCACGAAAAGCTCTGTGTGTATTTTTATTTATCAGAAAATATAAATTCATTTCATCAGTGAGATAACTGCCGTATATATGTTGAACGTTTCAAATACTATCATACGATGCAAAAATATAAAATTGAACTTCTCAAATTGTTTTCAATGTATAACTTTATCGAACTAAATCAAATTTTTAAATTCTTCGTTTTGGGTGATTTTTTTTTTTTTCTTAAGATATTTCTATCTTTAAAACACTGGTGATAGGGAGGATTTGGGGGATTTTCCACTTTTTCGAATAATGCAAATGGGTTAGCAAAAATACTATTATAATAACTTAAATTTAAGTAAATATACAAATGCGCTATAGTTTTATTAAGTAATAATTTCTTTATTTTTGTTTTCTTGTGTACTGCATAAATTTTTATGCTTAACACATGAATATGAAGTAAGATTTTTAATTCTTTTTTTAAACGACAGTTTTTCTGGGATTTCTTTTTGAAAATCATCAGCTTTTTTAATAAACTTATTTATTAAAAGCTTAATGAAATTTTTGAATAATGCAATAATGCATATTTACAGTAATTCAATTACGTGATTTATAGTTAAAAATTGTATAATTTCTTTTAATGTCATTGTATTGCAATGCAAATTAAATATTAACATAATTTACTATATGTATATTGAGAGAAAGTTTTTAAATGCTGCATGGAAATTTGTATAATATCTATCTATCTATCTATATATCATCTATCTATCTATATATATATATATATATATATATATATCATCATCATCATCATTGGCACAACAGCCCCATGATGGGCCAAGGCCGTCTGCCTACTGGCAGATTTCTAGACTGGAGATGTTTCTTTTTACGGGGTAGGGTTGTCAGCCCTACGCCCAATGCTCTTAGAGTCATAATAGACCAGGACCTACGGTTTAAAGTGGATTCCAAACACCCATGACACTGTCAGGACTCGAAACCTGTTCATCGACCTCCAGACATTTAGTTATCAGGCACTATATATATATATATATATATATATATTATATATATATATATATATATAAACTGTAGATATACGTGACTGTAACAGCGTTGGGCGTAGGCTGACAATCCTATCCGTAAAAAAAAGGAAATATCTCCTGGAAATGCCAGTAGGCAGTCAATTTTCTCAAATGTTTAACAATAAAAAAATAAATAGCATTATTTTGAATAAAAATATAAAATAAATTCCTAATCGTTATTATATTTCATACTTATATGAGCTCTAAATTATAATGATGCACTTGTGGGGAAAGAGAATTCAGCAAATATCTAGACTAGTTACGCCCTCAGAAGCAAAACCAACTAGACCTGCTCAGGTTGCATAGTGGGAGTTTTGTGAATTTTCTCCCTATTCGTTATTCCTAAAAAGACAATGTTCTCCCCTTATTGTCCGTCGCTGGGCTCTTGGTAGCATACAAGTGGTCCATCGATATTCAATAAAAAAAATACTCCAGTTTATTAATAAATTTTTATTACATTATACAAAAAATAATGTATACAAAACAATTATGTGGTACCAAACATTCATCGATCTTAATTTTTGTTGTACAATACCTTGAGGTGATTTTAAGGCATTTAAAATTTTGAAAACAATTTTTTTACAGATATATTTCTTTAAGTGTAGCGATTGATCATTCTTCGAATCCATGCCGTCTTCACGGTGACCTTGTTGAAAACGCTGGGGCGCTGCTTCAGACCGCACAGTCCTTCCGTGCCCGTACCATCCGTCACGTAACTGGCCACGCCATACACCTTCCACACGTTTTTGGTCTCGCACACCAGAGGACCGCCGCTGTCACCCTGAAACAATAGTCCAGTGAAAGCATCACTTACGTGCCATCCCTTTTCACACTTTTGCAGCCGGTCACTTGAGGATGTGTTGATGGTTATTGCCCAGTCGTAGAAATGGGTTTTTTCCAGAAGGCAAATATTTTTTTTAAAACGAATAAGATTGAAAAGTTGTAACAAAGCATGATTATGTTCATTACTGATTACTAAATATTTAAACTGATTACTAAATTTAAGCTTATCCTGATAATATATTTGACCACGCGCCGGCGAGTGATTGGCTCTAGAGGGGAGATTTTCTCCTAAACGCCTCATTATGCGCTGGAGCGTGATGTGTGAAAATGAAACAAAATAATGAAAATAAGTGACAAAGGGCCTTATTTTTGTATGATACTTAATCGCCAACGAATAGTTAATGTAAATGAATTATTATAAGTTGGTTACAATGATATAATTACTGCAAATCTTGGGGAGGAATGAATTGTTCATCGCTATCATAACTAAAATCCTTCGGGTAATCATCCTGAAAGCTCAGCCAACACATTTGCAGCTAAATCTGGAGGTAATCGCAATCTTAACCTACAGCTAAAGTTGGAGGCTTATTAAATTACATTTTTTTGGGGGAGGGGGAGCTGCCCAATTCTCGTTTCTACAATTCTCATTACAAGATTGTTTTTAATAACTAATAAAACCATAAATTCGAAACCACGTACCTTTTGAATTAGCTTCTAATCTTTACTCCACGCCAATATTGGCAGATACACTTAACATATACTGCCGACTGAAGTGAAGACGAAATGTTGAGGCGAAGCTCTTCCCGCCCGAACGCGTAACACACTACTGAGATATCACTCCACACACACTCGCTGGCTCTTGATTGGACCTTTAACGTTGATGCCACTTCACGCGCTGGCGTGAGATAGGAGCTAAAGTGTTAAGCATCTCTCTAGGTTGCCTGTCATGGGACATGACAAAAGATACCAATATTTTACTATAATGGATTTCTATTAATATTTTAGCCAAATAATTCTTACAACACGCACTACCTCGATTTCTTTAATGACTTTTTTTCTTCCAACTATAAATGTATTGATCGTGAATGAACGAATCAACTTGGAGATCCGAAACAAAGAATGACAGTTCATCGTTATTTTCGACCAATACGCTCACGGTAAACATAGAAAATGGCAGCTGAACAATTTTTCGATCATCATTTTGGTCACTTCGCTCTTCGGTTCATTCTGTTTTCCAACTGACATAGAGTTGAAGAAATATATGAACTTCTTGAACCGTTTTAATCAATTTGGAATTCGCACGTTTTAGCTTTCTTTAAAAGATACTAGTGAGCAGTAAGGATTATTCTATTTTTACGTTTTACATTATACATACAAGAGGCATTGTTTCTATCAAAATATATTTATACTTACGTGGCAAACTCCATTCAATGGCCCCATGCTACCTGCACAGATCATAGTTTGTGGATTAAAGTTGCTTGAGCCCACAAGTCGGGTGCACAGTATATCGGGTTGCACAGGGTGGAAAGCTTGTTTTAGCACATCGGAGCTACCGGTTCCTAAGATAAGAAAATATATTTTATGTAATTTTACTACACACGTTAAGAAATTAGTATTTTTTTTTTTTATCACGTATGTAATTAAAAAAAAGTACATGTGTTTCACGAAAAATATATGCCGAAAATCTACAAGCTACGAACTTTGGGCCAAGATCTGCCTGTAAGCCACGTAATTGAGCCCAAAGAGCACTATTAATTCAATTCGCCCCACTAGCATCATGAATCCAGTTCTCGAGCATCATGAGTTTGCTCCAATTGTACCATTAATTCGCTCCACTAGCTTCATGAATCCAAGTCCACGATCAACTATTCATTTTTATTTCAGCTTATAAAATACTATGATCATTGATATGCTATCACCCAGCTATACATACACCAGCACGCACATATATATAATTTTATAGAGGTATCAAAATGAAACTTCAATTATGAACCTGAAGTGTTTGCTATTAAAGGTATTTTTGTTGTCGAAGTTTGATAGATCTCGTGAGTCACTTATGCATGTCAGGAACAGCTCACTGATGCGTGGTGAAAGTAGAACATTGTTTTTTCAGGTAGGCTTTAAAGGGTAACTGTCTTTCATTTGCGTAACGTGTAGAAAGAAAAAACCAGAACACTCCCTCCGGGCAACTTGGCTGTATACGTTTTAAAAAACACTACTCTTTATATGTTGTAGAAAACACTATCGTGTCTCCTCATTTTTAAAGCAGTAACTGCAAAGGATGCCATCAGTGGATTGAAAACCCGAGTCTTCCAGCACGTTAGCTCTGGACCACAAGTCGAAACAATTAAACGTGTTTATTTGTGTTTTACTTTTAGAGATATATAAAGAAAAAGTGGTCCTGGTTCAAAGAGACGCAGAATAATAATTTTTGTAAATGATTCAATCGATCCATTTTAAATTCAACTATTTACTATTATGTTATAATAATTCTTACGCGTAATGATCGGGACAAAAAAATTTAAAACCTTTAGTATTTTTCAAAAGTTATTCACCCACAAAAACGCAGCTTTGTCCAAAATAATCTCAGTATTTTGTAGAAATCTCTTATGCTATAAAGACCTGGAAATGTTTGTTAAAACTTCATGTTTCCCCTTATTTAAATTTGCAGTGGTCACGTTTTCTATTATTACAACAGATAACTTTCTTTCTGGAAAAAGGCCTTATTGTTTAGTATTCATTAACTTTACTCTCATTTGAAGGTGGTTGTGAAGGGGTCATCTTGATAGGTAAATATTTGTGTTTCTTGATTGTGAAAACAAGCTGTTAATTATGCAGTGCGGAGTGACATTCCAAGGTATCACTTAATTCTTAAAAGTGGAAAAATGAAAATCAGTATAATGCCTGCTTAATTATACCTCAAAACATCAGAATGTAGAAGTACATTAAATAAGATGCATACATCACAGCAGGTGTTAATAGAATCAACGTCCCCTTTAGAAAGACATAAGCTAGAATTACACTAATTCATTTTTATTTTTAAACAAAATGATCTAATCTACGATTTTTCCATATTATGTGGGTGGTTTATCAGATAAAATAAGTATTGAGCTGTAAGCTGCACTGTTCCGAAATTCCTCTAATCCCCGTTTGAGGAAAGAAAGTTTGTGTATAACATCGACTTCAAGAAAGGCTCCTTGAGAGAATTCTCAAGCTTTCTTTTTTCTACCAAACACAACTTGACAGTCAATATAGCTATATGGATGTTTTGTCAGTGAAAGTTAGTATCGAGCTGTGAGCTGCACTGTTTTGTAGCTCGATCAGTTGACGTTCGAGGAAAGTGCTTTCCTGCATTTGTAATTTTTTCCTTCACTGTCTAAAAGCTCTTGAACAGTACGAGTTCAATGTTGCCTGACGTTATGGTTTTTATAAAGGAAATCTGCACCAATGAAATCTCGGGGCAAATTTACGTGGAGGAAGGATCCCTTTACTGACAATAGCAATCTTCAGTAGCTGCATCTTCGTTGAATTTTGGAGCTTAGTACGCCCCTCGATTCAAAACACCCTTCACAATGTCTCCCCAGAAAAAAACGCTGCGATTATTATAATGGTATCTTTTGCCTGATATTAGTGAGGTAAAACCCTATCAGTACTTCTTTCTATATCTACTGACTTTGAGAGTAACTTTCACACAGAAATGAATCATTCAACTAATAGAGATGTCCGGTCTTTGTGTGTCTAACATCTGTATAAACGGTGCTGCCAATGGGATGAAGACGAATGGGCCACATTTAAGAAGTCTGTTTGGTCACAGTAAAGAGTATCCCGCTGTTTTACATAACTACTGACAAATGGTATTGATTTCTTTTTTTATCTACTGGACGATGCATCAGTCACCCATTAGCATTATTCTTTTGGCCGATCACCATCAACTTTTTGTACGGCTGTTCCTCTTGAGCTGTGCTTGTCACATCACTCTTACTTAAGCTTGCCGATCATTCTAGCATGCATAAAGCCATCAAGTCTTGCACCGCCATTAAGTCCCAGCTATCCAGCTGTCCAGTTCCAGCTATTAATCCCATCCTATCCCAGCCAGTCGGATTACAATATCTTATCCATCAAATATGTTACAATCATCCAGTCTACTCTACCCATCAATTCTAATCTCAATTCTTTATTTATAAATTATGCCAATATCATTAAGTCTGGCACTATCCAACACGTCTATATTAACATCGAGTTTGGAACAATCATCAAATATGTATTATCAATCAAGCATGGCAGTATCAGTAAGTCTACAATTAGATTTGATGGAATCTAATTTCAATACACTTTCCATGAAGTCTGGCACTTTCATTAGTCTACACTATCCATCAAGTCTGATTTTAAAAATATTTGTGCATTTGTTTTTGAAGCTTTTGCATAAAAAAAAGGTAATTACAAAATAACTGACCTCTGGTGGCACCCCATCCAATGGCAAAGCAGTTGTCCACGATACTGAGCTTCTCATAAAGATTCGGCAGGCAGATGGGCTTCACATATTTCGTGAACGTCACCGGCGCATTCAACTTGATCAGAGCCATGTCGTGGTCCATGTCGAATTCTCCGTTCCTTTCGAACTGAAAAAGAACAAAAACAACCGCCATTTTATCAGACATATATTTCAATCCAGAAATATGAATAAATGAGAAATGAGAGAAATTGAAAAATAAGAGTTCAGGCGCTCGGTACTACAAGTTTCGGGTTCCAATCCCGATGGTCCCGTGTATGTTTGTAGTGGTTCGAATCCACTTTAAACCGTAGGTCCTGGTCTAATAGAATCTTAGAATAGGGGAAGTATTACTCGCGTCCGTAGCATATCTTCAATCTACATGTGCCCCCTGGGTAATGCTAAATGAGTAACAGCGGTGCAGCCCCTTGCTTATGACATAAAGTTTAACTGTCTCTGTATTGCCAGCTGCATTAGAACAACAAAAATAAAAGAGAATGGTTATTTGATATGAGCGATGAACCATATTACTAAAAACGTTACACTAATTAATTTTCTACGAAAAATTGCGTAGTTTTTTCATTGCGATTGTACGAGTATACTAACCTTACTGTATTATTTCGTGACAGAAATATGCACGACGCCTCATTTCAGACCCTTTGATTTCATAATTTTGGAATCTGTTGAAGTTCACTGATTAATTGAAAATCTGTTTTACTTCGTTTTTTTTTTTTCATTTATTAATTCTTTCCCTCTGATTTCTTCTCGAGAGTAATTGGATAAATTGAGATAAAGCAGCCTAACGCGAGCATAAATCTCAAAATCACGTCAAGTCCAGTCAAGTCGTTAAAAAGAGAAAATATTCTTTAAAAATTACAATCATTCGCTGTGTATATCGATTTTGGATTATGCTGCAAATGATAAATTTAAAAGCTTTTAAAATTGCTTTAATATATAATATAAAATATCTGCTAGTTTGATTAAACATTTTTTGAATCCATAGAGAGTTGTTGTTTTTTAAAAACAAATTTATAAACAAAGAGGTTTTTGCTTTTTAACAATTAATCATTTTTAAAAATCTCGTTTTAACAGGTTAAAAATCCCATAAAATACCTAAATTCAAATTTTGTACTTCATAAAATAATAAAATCAATTTTTATACAAAAGCTTTTTTAAAGTCAGTTAATAATTGTTCATTTACTTAAGCTGCACTCTTTCGCAAACAAAAATAAATTCTAATGTTCTATAAATTTATAAATAAATCCTAAAACACTTAAAATGAAACACACTTTTAATTAAATTGGGAGGTATTAAAACTGTAAATACAACAACTACTACTAAACTGTAGATACAATTTTAATATCCTCTAAGGTTAGAAAACATTTCAAAATTTCATCTGTTTGTTAAAAAAGAATGATTTGTTAAGGTGCCCAAATCATTTAAGGTTCCTTTATTGTTTTAACTATTATAAATCAAAGTTTCACATGTTATGAAAGAAAAAAAAATCTTTTAACAGATTTCAGCGAACTTAATATAAACCTCTTATTTCATCCATCTCAAAATGATTAGGTTGCATTAAAGAAAAGACTTTTTGTAACCATAGAGTAGTAATATAATAAAGCACACAACGGGGTTGCCAGTTTGAAGCAAACATACCCTCACCTGATTTTTACTTTGTAGTTCAGCATATGCAATGATAGCTTTGCTGACTTTTTGTCAACAATTTTTACTGTTAGCGCGAAGGGAGGAAAACGATATGACAATTTTCAAAAGAAATATAAGAAATTTTTTTTTAGTTTTAAATAAATGTAAATATTTATCTAGATACTTGCCATTTATATTCTATTAATAAATCTTCTTGAGTAACGTTTTTCCTCCAAAATGAAATATTCATTTATATAAATTTTTTGTAATGTTGTTGTTCTAATGCAGCTGGCAATACAGAGATAGTTAATCTTTTATGCCATAAGCAAGGGCTGCACCTCTGTTATTCATTCATCCGTGCAGCTTGAAGGTTTGGTTTGTCACTCTACGGTCATCTTGTGTACACGAGGGATAAAACCCACCGGGACCTACAAATTAAAGTGGATTCCGAACCACTCACAAACATCCAGGCCACCGCCAAGATTCGAACCTGGAGCCTGTGGTACCAAAGTCCAGAGCGCTAGCCATGTAGCTTGAAGATATGCTACTGACGCGAATGACACTACCAAAACAACGCTCTACTATTCTATTAGACCGGGACCTAAGGTTTTAAGGGGATTCGAATCACCACGAACATCCATGGCACCTCCAGGGTTTGAACCTGAAGTACCGAGCACCGTGCAGCCACTCGGCCGTCAAGCCCCAAATTTTTGTAATATTTTATTACATTTCATCCAAAGTGATCATAGTTATAAACAAAACAAAACAAAAAAAAAAAAAAAAAAAAAAAAAAAAAAACATTTCTTTTATTTATTTATCTTTAGTAAGCACATAGTTATATAAATGTATGACTTGAAAAGAAGAATTTCTCGGAATTTTCAGAATGGCTTCGCAACATGTTTATGTTTTCTAAATAAATAAGAGCAGGGAAAAGAAGCCAGAGGCGATACAGTGCCAAATCTAGAACGAAATGTTTGCCCAAACTTTTTTTTTTTTTTTTTTTTTTTAAATAGAAGGACGCTCTCTATTTTATTAGTACTTTTATGATTGCAATTTGATTTCTGCCTAAACTGCAAAATTAATATTTTACTTTTTATATATATGCAATTAATTATTAGGTAATATAATCACTGTAATATTAAACACTCACGTGATCTATCTTTTCTGTGAAGCAGTTGCCTTGCCAAATTGTAATTTATTAAATTACTGCAATAAATGACTTCTGCAATGAACTTTAGTTTCTCGTGTGATTAGATTATATCTCTAGATTTATTTTGACTTGAATTTAATTGTATACTATAGGGAACAAAAATGACATAATTTACAGTGTCTTGTGGGTTTATATAACTTGATAAAACAGAATCTTGATCTTCAGAATATTTTAATTAATTTCTTACATAAATTTTTTTTTTGTTGATTTCCTAACTTGTTTCCTAACCTGTTTTATACATTTTATATAATGTATATTTTCTTTTGATCGGTTTTTGTAGTCGGTTTTTGTTTTTTGTCGCTCCCATTTTTGCGCTTGTGTATGTGCCTAACATTTTTTCAGTTTTGTGATTGCAGCTTGTACGTGTTTAGGATCTTGAATAAATTCATTTTCAATTTCGGTTTTTATCCGTTTTTGCAAATTTTTTCGGATGCTAAACGTATGTGCATATTTATAAATTGCGAATGCTTTATGGCTTTGGTATTCAAATTGATTGTTTCTCTGAAAAGTCCGTTGACACGATCTCTTTTGATTTTCCTCATAATTTTACTTTTTCTGTTTTTGCAGTGTTATATGCCCTTTTTTTTGCCATATATATATATAGATCATCATTCGCGCAACAGTCTCATGGTGTGCAAAAGCCATCACCTTTGAGACGGGAGATGTGTTTCTTTTACGGGGTAGGATTTACCCCCTACGCCCAACGCTCTACAGCCATATTAGACCGGACCAACTGCTTAAAATGAATTTCGAACCACTACAAACATCCATGGCACCACCGGGACTCGAAACCGAAACCTGCGCCATCAGGCTCCGTGTATATTATATATATATATAAGTATATTATATATACATATGCATATACAGGGGATTATAATTAAAGTCCTACTTTCAAAATGCTATAAAAAATAAACACACATCAGAATCAGTGGAAATTTGAACTCAAGATATTTGAAGAAGGGGGAAACGGTAATCAGAAAAAAAGTTCCAAAGTGTATCAATAGATGGCACTGTAAGCAGCATATTATGCAAATTAAAAGATATGCATGCGTGCGACGCATTCAATTTGACATACGTATGTGGCGTTCTCCTCAAATTGCGCTCTGCTTGTGAAGTATTTTTATAAGAACGACGACTTTGTCGTACCAAACAAGACAGCCAAAATACCAGCAACAGCAACAGCAATCAAATAAAAAAAATGATTAGTCAAATAGTTTCTATTTTCGAATAACAATAAACATGACCCAAAATAAATTTTTTTACAAATAAATGCTAATCCAAATAAATTTTGTTCATCTTAATACATTATACGATGACTATAAGAAGTATCGCCAGCATCTTAAAATAAGGCGTGTTTTTGACATATTTAACAATTCTTTAAGCAAACTTGTGCCATCAGAACAGAGACTTTTGTATGAATAGATAAAACAAAGAAAGTACTTTTGGACTAGCGATAACAGGGTGGTGATAAGAGATAGTGCAGGTGGCGTATCGAAATGTACACTGCTTTCAGAAAAGAGGAGTTTCGATGGTGAGTTAGACAGCGCGTGTTTTGCATCTCGTATCGGCAGTCTGACTGCTTAGTAGAAGGTTTGCAGGTCTTCTCCCATACAGTAAGCATAAGAAGGGCAATTACATCTAGAAATTTTCTTGGAAACGCAATGTTATCCTTTCTGGCTCTAAGAAGCTTTCATAAATTGAACACAAAACTAGGATGTGTTAACAAAAAAAAAAAAAAAAAAAAAAAAAAAAAAAAAAAAAGGAAAGTAAATAAATAGATGCATTTAGGCGGGAGCATTTATTGGCAAAAGTATTTATCTCTAGATTTCCAATATCTTACAAAAAAACTATGTAAGACTTTCTACCTGCCCTCATCACTAAATATTAAAAATCAAATTCATCAAGAAATCAAAACACGGGAGAAAAACGGGAAATCATGCTCCCGGAAATTAAATAAAAATATGGCGCCAGGATATAAAATATTGCCTGTCGAAGGGAGGCAATAAAAGAGAGTTAAGAACAAAATTGCAATTTCCGCAAAGATTGGTTGTGTTTATCCAATAATTAATATAATTCTTTTAATGAATGTTAAGCGCCTTAAATGTTAAAAATACGTTAATAGAAAATGTATTTATTTTAAGAGAAAAACTTGAACAATCGTTAAAACTTTTATAAATGAAAATGATATTACAGGTCTCAGGCTATGTATAAATCTCTGATCCAAATTAGGCGGCCTGATAGCCAATTGGAAAGCGCTCTGGCCTTTGGTACCACAGGCTTCAGATTCGAATCCCGGCGATGCTGTGCTTAAAGCATTAATGTTTGAGCAAGGAAGAAACGCGAAATATCTGTAAGTCGGAACGTCCTTACGTTAGGTTCGAGAAGGGGAAGAATTCGCAAAATCTCCAAATGCTATTCTTAGTGACGTTCTTTCAACATGACGGCAGTTCAAATTTATCTACATGGTTCCCAACACTCTAAATGTCTCAACTCTAAGCATAGTGATATAGTGTTGAGTCAGTCAGCTCTCTGAAGGCTGAATGACTAGCTCTCTCGCACTTGGTGCTACAGGTTTTGGGTACGCAGATTTGGGGCAAGTTTGATTACCGGCCATGCCATGGTTGCTTGTAGTGGTTCGAATCCACTTTAAGCCGTAGGTCCCGGTCTCATATGACCGTAGAGGATCTCAGAGCCCAATCGGACTTCTCACCCACAGCATTCTCAAATTATAAAGGGCCAACTCAGCTCAAGGCATAGTGATGTGATATGGTATAGTAGTGGTTCGAAATCCACGTCAAAATATAGATCTCGATTTAATTAACCCAAAGTGTTCACAAAATGATCGTAGTTTTTGTTTGGTTTGGTTTCTCTCTCTCTACGGTCATGTTATGCACACTTTAGGCTAAACAGACCGGGATCTATAGTTTAACGTGGATTCCGAACCACCAACAAACGTCCATGACACAGCCAGGATTCGAACCTGAAACCTTCGGTACCAACGGCCTAATGCTAGCCAGTTGGCCATCAGGCCGCTAAATGACAGTAGAGTGACAAACCAAACCTGATCCAAATTAAGCGCAACAGAAAAAAAAAAAAAAAAAAAGGTTTTATTGGACTTGAAATTTTTTTCTGACGTATAAATCTGAGATCTGAAAAATACACTGCCATACGGTTTTGAGATATTTTTATTATTGCTCCAGTATGAGTAGGAATCAAACGAGTTAGATAAATTCTTTTCCAATTCCAGACTTAGTTAAAAGTATACAAAAATAAACACTAACGAAAACAAAGTACAGAGCGCACCTTTCTTCAAATAGGTGCCCCTTTTTTTCTGTCTTTGTTCCTCTGAATTTGTTTACATAAAAAGAAAGATTATTTTATTATGATGGTTCTTTCAGATTCTGATTAAACAAAGACGTTAGGGGTGAGGGGGTTTGCTGTTATTGAAAACAAATGCTGATTTCTTTTATGCGAATATTTAATATAATTATGCATTGTTTACTAGCAGACGTCGTTTAAACCCTTCAGGGAAGAAAAGTACTTTTTTTAGTGAAATATATCTTTGGAACAACAGTCTCCATGGTAACATGCAGCGAAATCCTGATTTATTGTTCTCGAAATCATCGTTATTTTTAATTCATATTCTTTCGGTTAGAAATAAATTTCTTTTTTTCTACATTTCTGAATGTTTTATATCGTATATATATGCATATATATGAAAGAGAAAACAGAATTAAATAATGAATGAAGATATGTAATATAATATATACATATTATGACGTTTGTAAATCTTTCATAAAGATGGAAAATATATTTACATAAACCTTCAGTACATAATTATTTGATAACATATATTAAACAGATGGCATAAAATAGTCATCGTATTAATTGCGCATGATTGTTTGAATTTTATTCTATATTTTTATTATTATTGTTTTTATTCTGTAATACATAATTTGTTTTATTATTAGTGTGACATTTAGATTAAATTAATGGCACCTTATGAATTTTTGGTATTTTTTATCCATTGTAAGATGCGTTTTGCGTTTTCATTATAAAATATTTCTGTTAGTATGGGCGTGATGGCCGAGTGGCTAGCGCTCTGGCGCAAGTTTATGTTCCGGGCTCGAATCTTGGCGATGTCATGGTTGTTAGTTGTGGTTCGGAATCCACTTTAAGCTGTAGGTCCCGGTCTCATGTGACCATAGAGAGTCTCAGATCCCAATCGGACTGTTATTGAAAGCAAATGCTGATTTCTTTTGTAAATATTTAATATAATAATGCATTGTTTACTAGCAGACATCGTTTAAACCCTTCAGGGAAGAAAAGTACTTTTTTGTAGTGAAATATATCTTTGAAACAACAGTCTCCATGGTAATATGCAGCGAAATCCTGATTTAATGTTCTCGAAATCATCGTTATTTCTAATTCATGTTCTTCCGGTTTAGAAATAAAAGTCTTTCTTTCTACATTTCTGAATTTTTTTTTTTTTTTTCGTCTATATGTCCTTATGACGAGAAAACAGAATTAAATATTGTATGAAGATATGTAATATAATATATACACATAAGATAATCATCATATTAATTGCGTATGATTGCTGGATTTTAAACTATGTTACTATCATTATTGTTTAAATTCTGTAATGAAAATTTAGTTTTATATATAGTGTGACGTTTAGATTTATTTATTGTACCTTATGAATTTTTATTAATTGTAAAATAGATTTTACTTTTTCATTCTTAGGTACTGTTAATAATGATGATCAGTAAATAATTCAATAATACTAAATATATTATTAGTAATAAATAACAATCAAATGCGGGCCTGACAGCCAAGTGGCTTGCTCTCTGACGCTTGGTGCCGCAGGCCTGGGTGTTTGACTCCCGGCAGTGCCATGTATGTTTGCAGTAGCTCGAAATTCACCTTAAAGCATAGGTTAGGCGTAAGGCTACTACTATTACACAACACCACATCACTGAGTCTAGAGCTGAGTTGCTTCTTTACAGTTTGGGAATGATGTGAGTGAGAAGACTGTTTGGGCATTGTGATGATCTACGATCATATGAGACGGGACCTACTTTTTAAAGTGGATTCGAACCACTACAAACATCCAAGGCATCTCCGTTATTAGAACCCGAAACCTGTGGTACCGAGAGCCACAGCGTTAGCCACTCGACCATCAGGCTCCTACACCATAAAAAGAAAAACATCTGTCAAAAATACTCCGTCTAAAATACAAAAATACTAAAAAGTCCTAATACTCGATATACTCCGTGTGTACGGTCCGCCTCGTGTTCGTCTCCCGGCAGTGGCATGTATTTTTGTAGTGGTTCGGAATCCACAGTTAAACTGTAGGTCCCACTCTAATTACCCCAAAGCGTGCATAAAATGACCGTATTGCGACGAACCAAACCTGATCCAAATTAAGCACAACAGAAAAACGAGAAAAAGTTTTATTGGATTTTGCTGACATATAAATCTGCCATACAGTTTTGAAAATTTTTTTTATTGTTCCAGTAGAAGTAAGAATCAAACGAGTTAGACAAATTCTTTTCCATTTCCAGACTTAGTTAAGAGTACAGAAAAACAAACACTAACGAAAACAAAGTACAAAGCGCATCTTTCTTGAAGTAGGTAGCCTTTTTTCTTTGTTCATCTAGGTTTGTTTGCATAAAAAGAAAGATTCTTTTAGTACGGTGTTCCTTTTAGATTCTGATTAAACAAAGGCATGAGGAGGGGGGGGCGGGGGGGATCGTGATGTTATGAAAAACAAACGCTTATTACTTTTTTTGTGAATAATTTATATAATAATGCATTGTTTACCAGCAGACGTCGTTTAAAATCTTCGGGGAAGAAGTGCACTTTTTGTTTTCAGTGAAATATATCTTTGGAGCGACAGTCTCCATGGTAACGTGCGGCGAAATCCTGATTCATTGTTCTCGAAATCATCGTTATTTATAATTCATATTCTTTCGGTTAGAAATAAATTTTTTTTACAACATTTCTGAATGTTTTATATCGTATATATATGCATATATAGGAAGAGAAAACAGAATTAAATAATGAATGAAGATATGTAATGTAATATATACATATTATGACTTTTGTAAATCTTTCATAAAGATGGAAAATATATTTACATAAACCTTCAATACATAATTATTTGATAACATATATTAAACAGATGGTATAAAATAGTCATCGTATTAATTGCGCATGATTGTTTGAATTTTAAACTATATTGTTATTATTATTGTTTAAATTCTGTAATGCAAAAATTTGTTTTATTATTAGTGTGACATTTAGATTTATAAATGGCACCTTATGAATTTTGGTATTTTTTATCCATTGTAAGATACGCTTTGCGTTTTCATTAATAAACATTTCTGTTAATATGGGCGTGATGGCCGAGGGCTAGCGTTTTGGCGCAAGTTTAGGTTCCGGCTCTAATCTTGGCGATGCCATGGTTGCTTGTTGTGGTTCGGAATCCACTTTAAGCCGTAGGTCCCGGTCTCATATGACCATAGAGAGTCACAGATCCCAATCAGACTTCTCATCCACACTATTTGCAAATTGTAAAGGGGCCAACTAAGCTCTAGGCACAGTCCTGTGGTGTAATAATAGCAGTGGCTCGGAATCCACGTTGAACTGTAGGTCCCGATCTAATTAGCCCAAAGTGTGCACAAAATGATCGTAGGGCGACAAACAAAATCATATCTAAATTAAGCGCACTAGAAAAACACGAAAAGGTTTTATTGGACTGACGTATAACTCTGAGAGAGACCTGAATGGCCGAGTGACTAGCTCGGTGCCGCAGGTTTCGGATTCGAGTCCCGTGTGGTGCCCTGGATATTGTAGTGGTTCGAAATCCACTTTAAACCATAGGTCCCGGCCTAATATGACTGTAGAGCGTTGGGCGCAGTGCTGATAACCCTACCCCATGAAAATTAAACATCTCTTGCTTAGAAATCTGCCAACAGGCAGACGGCCTTGGCCCACCAAAGGGCTGTTGCGCCACTGATGATGATAAATCTGAGATCTGAAAATACACTGCCATACGGTTTTCAGAATTTTTATTATTGTTCCAGTATAAGTAGGAATTCAAACGAGTTAGACAAATTCTTTTTCATTTCCAGACTTAGTTAAGAGTATAGAAAAACAAACACTAACGAAAACAAAGTACAGAGCGCATTTTTCTTGAAGTAGGTAGCTTTTTTTTTCCTGTCTTTGTTCCTCTGGATTTGTTTGCATAAAAGAAAGATTCTTTTATATATGGGGTTCCTTTCAGATTCTGATTAAACAAAGGCATTAGGGGGAGGGGGTGAGTCATGTTATTGAAAACAAATGCTTATTTCTTTTTTTTGTGAATATTTAATATAATAATGTATTGTTTACTAGCAGACTTCGTTTAAAACCTTCAGGGAAGAAATGTAGTTTTTTTTCAGTGAAATATATCTTTGGAACAACAGTCTCCATGGTAACGTGCAGCACAATCCTGATTTAGTGTTCTCGAATCATCGTAATTTCTAATTCATATTCTTTCGGTTAGAAATAAATGTCTTTTTTTTTTCTGCATTTCTCAGTGTTTTCTCTCGTATATATGTATAAATATATGAAGATAAAACAGAATTAAATAATGCATGTAGATATGTATTACAATATATACATATTAAGATGTTTGTAAATCTTTCATAAACTCGGAAAAGATATTTTCATAAAGCTTCAATGCATAATTATTTGATAACATATATTAAACAGATGGTATAAAATAATCATCGTATTAAATGCGTATGATTGTTTGGATTTTAATCTATATTATTATTATTGTTTAAATTCGGTAATGCAAAAATGTGTTTTATATAGAGTGCGACGTTTAGATTTATTAATTGCACCTTATGAAATTTTGGCGTTTTTTATTCATTGTAAGATGCGTTTTGCGCTTTCATTCTTAAATATTTCTGTTAATAGGGGCCTGATGGCCGAGTGGCTAGCTCTGTGTCTCTCGGTACCAGTGGTTTAGGGTAAAAATCCTGGTGATGCCATGGTTGTTTGTTGTGTTGCGGAATCCACTTGAAGCCGTAGGTCCCTGTCTCACACGATCGTAGAGTCACAGAGCCCAATCATGTTTCTACCCCACATCATTTTCAAACTGTATAAGGGCAACTCAGCTCTAGGCACAGTGATGTAGTGTGTTTTAGTAGTAGCAGTAGTGTTCTGAATCCATGTTAAACTGTAGGTCCTGATCTAATTAGCGCAAAGTGCGCACAAAATGTTAGTAGAGCGACAAACCAAGCCTGATCCGAATTAAGCGCACTAGAAAAACATGAAAAGGTTTTTATTGAACTTGAAATTTTGCTGATGTATAAATCTGAGAACTGAAACATACACTACCGTAGAGTTCTGAGATTTTTTTATTATTGCTCCAGTGTAAGTAGAATCAAGCGAGTTAGACAAATTCTTTTCCTCTTCCAGACTTAGTTAAGAGTACAGAAAAATAAACACTAACATAAAACATCTTTCTTGATGTAGGTAGGCTTTTTTTTTTTCTGTCTTTGTTCATCTAGATTTGCTTACATAAAAAGAAAGATTCTTTTATTACGGTGTTCCTTTCAGATTCTGATTAAACAAAGGTGATTTCTTTTTTTCGTGAATATTTAATATAATAATGCATTGTTTACCAGCAGATGTCGTTTAAACCCTTCAGGGAAGAAATTTACTTTTTTTTTATAGTGAAATATATCTTTGGAACAACAGTCTCCATGGTAACGTGCAGCGAAATCCTGATTCATTGTTTTTGAAATCATCGTTATTTCTAATTCATATTCTTTCGGTTAGAAATAAATATCTTTTTTTCTACATTTCTGAATGTCTTTTCTCATATATATGAATAGAAAGCAGAATTAAACAATGTATGACGATATGTAGTATAATATATACATATTAGGATGTTAGTAAATCTTTCATAAAGTCGGAAAACATATTTTTATAAAGCTTCAACGCATAATTATTATAGTTTCATATTTGATAACATTTATTACGTTAAAAAAATGGTATAAAATAATCCTCGAATTAATTGCTTATGATTGTTTGGATTTTAATCCATATTTTTATTACTATTGTTTAAATTCCGTAATGCAAAAATTTGTTTTTTATATATAGTGTGACGATTTGGAGTTAATAATGGCACCTTTTAATTTTGGTATTTCTTATTAATTGTGAGATGCGTTTTGCTTTTCATTCTTACATACTGTTAATATTGATAATCTGTAAATAATTCAATAATAAAAATACATTAGTAGTAATAAATACTAATCAAATGCTGGTCTGATAGCAAAGTGACTAGTGCTTTGACGCTTGCGGGCCACAAGCCTCGTATTTCAACCCCGGCGGTGCCATGGATGTTTGCAGTGGTTCGAATCCACTTTAAAACCGTAGGTCCTGGTCTAACATGATTGCAGAACGTTGGGGATAGGGCTGACAAGCGTAAACACCGTAAAAAGAAAAATATCTGTCCCGAAATCTGCCAGTAAGCAAAAGGTCTTGGCCCACCAAGGGACTGCACCACTGAATAATGATAATAACAATCGAATAATACTAATAATCAATAAATAATTTAATGTGATCATAACTCGTTTCATTAGATATTGTTTCAGAATAAATAGCAGTCGATCAATAAAAGACCAATAATTTTATCAAATTCGAGCTTCAGTTAGGAGTACAGAAAATAAACGTTAACTGAAACAAAAACTATCGTAATCGATTGTCGATAATCGATATCGTAATCGTATTCGTAACCGAATGCTTATACATAATTGAATCTTTTTTTTGCTTGGACTTTTGCTGCAATTTATACACAAAAAGAATCTTTTAATCTGATGTCTTTTTTGTCAAACTCCGCTTATAAAAATGCATCGAAATTTTTTGTTTTAACGAAGACAATCAAGTGTTGATTTTTCTAGTTTTTTTTTCTAGTTTTTTAATAATAATAATAATTCTGATAATAATCGAATAATACAAATAATACTCAATAAATAATGCAGTGCGATCATATATGGTTCATTATATATTGTTTTAGAATAAAATAGCAATCGATCAGTAAAAAAGATCAATAATTTCTTCAAATTCGAATTTCAGTTAAGAATATAGATAATAGAGATTTTTGCGTAACGTTTTTTTTTTTATAGTCCGATATTTTTTTCTTCTCTCGCGCATGCCAATAGGAATAGTTCAATAGTGCAGAATTACAGATATGCATGCGCAATAGGTACAATGTTTCCTATGAGAATGCGCGCTAGGAAGAAAAATATCGGACGATAAAAAAACGTTATGCAAAAACTCTCTAATTTTTAATCACCCTGTATATACATCTATCGTTTCAATTAACGTTTATTAAAGTCCCACTTTTAAAAATGCTGTGAAAAATAACCACTCGGCAGAATGAGATCAAATTTGAACTGAAGATGCTTGAAGAAGGGGAAAAAAGGTACGGCATCAAGTCACAGTTCCAAAGTGTATTAATAAATGGCGCTGTAAGCGACATAAAATAAATGAATTCTGCTTCCAGTGATATTTTGAATCGAAATGGCAACGTATTTGACATGAGTTGTACCCAAACCAACTGTAGTATTCAATATTCTTGATTGTTTGTTTTTTAACGGAAATAATGACTTCTAAGTCATTCAACATATGTGACACGACTAAGTGGAAAGCCCATTCACCGCGACAAGGTCATACAAAATTGGATGGAAAAATCAGTGGAAATGTTTTTGATGGCGTACCGTATCCCCTTTCTTCAAGTATCTTCAGTTCAAATTTGAACTCCTTGTGGCGAGTGGGTCTTTTTCACAACATTTTGAAAGTGGGACTTTAATTATAATCACCCTATATATACATTTTCCTAACAATACTGAATTTTTTCTGCTCGGTCTTTAATGCAATTTCACACAAAAAAGAATCTTTTATTCTAATGTAAACCATTGTATGTTTATCTGATGTTTATTTTTCAGACTCTGATTAAGAAAAATGCATTTTTTTGTGCATATTTAATAATGAGAATCATTATAATAACAGTAATAAATTATAAGTACAATAATAATCAATAAAAATAATAGAATATTAATAATAAATAAATAATTCAATACGATCATAACTCTGTTCATTGTTTACTGTTTCAGAGTAAATAGCAGTCAATCAATAAAGTAGAATAATGTCGTTAAATTGGGATTTCGATTAAGACTACAGATAATAAACGATAACTGAAACAAAAGAAGTACATATATATTTTCCTTACAATATTGAATCTTTTTTCTGTTTTTTTGTTGCAATTTCACACTGTTATGCTCTCAAAATAAAACACGTATCACTAGTGGACTGTAAAAATCACGTCTCTTTTATTCCAAAACCAAACGCACGCTGGCGATGTTACATTTCTTTCTCCCTCAGTCAGCTCATCCAAGATCAGGCAGGATGTTTACATTATCGGGCGCTGGCTTCCACTATGCACGTGGAGCTATTTATTCATAAGGCAACACACAAAAAAACGAATCTTTTAATTTAATATCCATATCAGACTCTGATTATAAAAATGCATCAGAAACTTCTGAGTTTTAGTGAAGACATTCATTTTTCTTGAATATTAAATAAATAATAATAATCAATAAAAAATTCAGTGCTATCTTATCTCGGTTCCTTACATATTATTCCAGAATAAATAGCAGTCGATCAATAGAAGATGAATAATTTTTGCCAAATTCGAATTTCTGTTAAGAGTATAGATAATAAACGGTAACATGAAACAACAGAAGTATATATTTCCTAACAACAATACTGAATCTTTTCTGTTTGGTCTTTGTTGAAATTTCAAGCACACGAATATTCTTTTTACTTTGATGTCTTTCTCGCATTTTGATTTATAAAATGTATCAGAAACTTTAATTTTACCGAACACAAACAAGTTTTGATTTTTCGTGAATATTTAATATAATAAAACTATACATCGCATGTTTATCTTTTGAAATAACGGCAATTCCATAGGGAAGCCCCTTTTCTAGTTAAATAAATCATTCAAACATAACTATCCATCGTAACTATAGTAAAATATAGCTTTTTATTCATACAATGATTGTTTTCAATATTTTGAATATTTTAAATTTATACAGAATGTTTATATTTCTGCATTTCTGAATATCTTGTTTCCATGTATTTATATTAAATTGTTATTTTTCTTTATAACAATAATGTGCATTTTATTATTATTTTGATAAACTATTTATGTATTCAAATTAAATTTGCAGTTATGGATATAATAGATAAAATAACCTGGGAGTAGAATCATATGCAGGTAAAAACACAACAGGTAATATTAGTTAAATATACACGTTATTTAATTCACATAAAACAATTTTTTCTAACATTATTGCGGTCTGAGGGTCAATCGACTAGTGATAAGGCATATGGTCTCCACAGGCTTCAGGTTCGAATCCTGGCGGTGACATGGATGTTTGTGAGGGGCTCGAAATCCTCGTTAAACTGTAGGACCCGGTCTAATTAGCTTAAAATATACATAAAATGACCGTAGAGCGACAAACCAAACCAAATGTAACATTATTGCAAAACGGTATTTTGTAATTATTCTTCACTCTACACATTGACAAGAGCGCTGCTCCTGTGGCATTCACTAGAAATGGTCAGCTGGCCTCGAGATTCTCGCCCGAGTGGGAAGTAGACCGCACACCTCCTCTCAAGATGAGAAATGTTTAGTTGGTCTACAATCCCTTTCCCCGAGTGGATATATATATTTTGAGCACCCTGAGCATAGCCGAGTTTATTTTCGGCTTAGTAGGATCCTTTCCCAATGTTACCTGTCTTTAAATGCGTTAAATATAGTATGTCTATAATTGTATGTGTATGTATGTATGTGTGTGTAAATAAAGTTGTGAGTTTTCCAACCTGTGCCTCAAGTATCTCAACCCAACCACAGCCAGTTACAATCTATTTGCCTAAATTTCACACTGCAATGTAATTTTAATAAGAACATAAAAATAGAGATATAATAAGACAAAGTTATGAACAATAAATCTTTCTCATTACGAATTTGCAGTTCCTCTGCCTTTACCGATGTTATCATTTTTAGTTGATTTAATTTCACATACAATGCAGATTAAAATTTTTATATAAAAAGCTTTTCTTTTCTTTGTATTACTGTTATGTTAAAAAAGTAATTTAACAAATTTAGATGATCATTATTTTAACATATTCATATTTTAATTTTAAAACTGTATTTACATTGCATTGTTTGATTATTAAGCTTATGTTAACTGTTTTTTAAATTTTCAATTTAGGTGCAAGTATTTATTTTGGGTGAAAAAAAATTAAATAACGTTTTAAAAAATATTTGACGATTTAAAAAAAATATTTGACGTTTTAAATACAGTTCATCTGAGGAAAAAATAAATTTTTTTTCAGATGAACTGTATTTAAAAGTATTCTTTTTATAATTAATTAAGAAAAAATATTTAAAATTCATTTGCATATTTAAAAATTAAAAATATAACGGTAATATATAATTTAACATCGTATCATTTCATAATAAATTATCCGCCATTATATTAGCATCGTTACTTCTCTCTTCTCCTTATCAGAGATATAAGCACGAGAGGGAACATGACTTGATTGTCGCGTGCTGCCATCTGTGGATACTATTTAGAGTTAAGCAAAGTAAAAAAGTACGTTATATTGACATAATTTAAGATGTTTGGTCCAAAAAAACATTTCACATATATCATGTCTTTATCCACTCTCTTTTTATATAAAGGGTATTACTTTTCTCCTTGCGTGTTTTCTTTATATCTATGCATAATTTGCATTTTCTTTTCATTCAATTTCTTCTATTAGCTCACACTCTCCCTTATATATATCTTGTTCAAATTTTCAATCGCTTATAAAAATACTTCTTATTCATCCACCAAGTTCAAATACGTTTTTTTTTGAACTTATAGTGGATGACACAGGATGTTAATGCAGTTTTTTCAAATATTAATTCATTCATTAAATTTAATTAATTCATTTTAGTTTTTTTATGTAAGTTGTGTACATCTACCAATAGATGGCGCCAGATAAACTTAACAAAAAATGAATCAAAATTATTTATAAAGGACTTTCTGCATTATAGTGAAAAAAAAAAAAAAGTAGGAACTGAGTTTAATTTTTTTTTTTTTTTATATTACTTGTTTTATATAAAATTTTTCTTCTTGCGTATTATCTTTATATCTATGCATTATTTGAATTTTTTTTGTTGTTTCTTCTCGGGTCCCACTTATGTATGCCATGAACATCAAATGAGGTGAGAACTTTTAGGAGTTATTCGTACGCATTTGCGTGTGGTGTGGGAGAAAACCTGGAAAAACTAAAGGTCTGTCTATAGATGACAGACCCTTTACACATATAGTCATAATCGCCATTGATTCTGAAAGCAGTTACTTCTAAAGATGCCTCTAGTTGGCTTAACCATGAGCCCTCCTGCACGTTAACTGCCCACGTTACTATTGGTCCAAGAAATGAACAACGATGTGAAAACAGTTACTGCAAGGGACGCACGCCAATTGACTTAATCCTCAGCTCTCTTATACTGTAACTGCTCCCATTACCACTGGTCCACGAACTGAACAATGATGTGAAAGCACTGAACAATGATGTGAAAGCACTGGGAACAGTCAGTTGATTTAATGCTGAGTCCTTCTGCAGGCTAACTGCCCACGTTACCACTGGTCCAAAAATTGGACAAAGATGTGCAAGCAGTTACTGCAAAAGAGTGACCAATTGTCTTAATGCTGATCCCTACTGAACGTTAACTGCATACCTTACCAGTAGTCCAAGAATTGGACAACGGTATCAAAGTAGTTACTCTAAGGACACCGCTAGTTGACTTAATTCTGAGCTCTTATATACGTTAACTGTGCACCTTACAACTGGTTCAAGAATTGGACAGGTATTGAATTGTATTTAAAAGACCGCATAGTAGCTACCGGTAATCTTCACTTGATAAGAATCAATCTCATAAAATTAAATTTCTCCACAAATTTCATTCCAGTTTAAAAGAAGCTATAAAGAAAATATACTTGCAGTATACTTAGAAAATTTTTTTTCATTAGAATTCACTGCCTTTTAATTTCGCAGCATTTAATTTTCTGATTATTCTGGTCGTGAATATTGCGACATGTATTTAATCTTCGGTGAATGTAATGATAATGCGTTACGAGCTGCTAGAGAGTATTCTCATCGCTATCCATCACGCATATCAAAGCAGTTGCTGCAAGAGGCACAGCCAGTTGACTTAATTCTGAGCTCTCCTATACGCTAACTGTGCACCTTACCATTGGTCCAAAAATCGGACAACGATATCAAAGTAGTTACTGTAAGGGACACCGCCAGTTGACTTAATCCTCAGCTCTCCTATAACTGTGCACCTTACCCTTGGTCCAAGAATCAGACAACGACATCAAAGCAGTTACTGTAAGGGACACCACCAGTTGACTTATTCCTGAATCGTCCTGAACGCTAACTACGCATATTACAACTGGTCCAAGAATTGGACAATCATGCCAAAACAGTTACAACAATGGACGACGCCAGTTGACTTAATATTTAGCCCTCCTACACGCTAACTGCACACATTACCACTGATTCAAGAATTGGACAACGATGCCAAAGCAGTTACTGCAAGGGACACGGCCAATTGACTTAATCCTGATCCACCTTGCATGCTAACTGTACACACGTTACCACTGGTCCAAGAATTGGACAACGATGCCATCTTAATTAAAAACTATTGTTGGTTAGCTGATTGAAGGATTTCAGCTATCTTGCACAATTGATTAAAAATGACTTTTTTTTTAAAAGTGACTTAAGGTAAAGAAGGTTATATGATCAAATTTGATTTTAGAGGGAAAGAAATGATTAAAAGCATAAGCTAGTTTTTTATTTATTATAATAATACTTGCTTAAAAATAATGAATTTAACTGAATGTTTATCAGCTGTCTGGCCAATTGACTAACGTTTTTGGTACCATAGCCTTTCAGGCTTTTCATGGTTTGGTACAGTGGTTCGGAATCCACTTTAACTTGTAGGTCTCTGTCTAAGTGATAAAAAAATGATCATAGAGCATCAAACCAAATCAATGTTTATGATTATTTTCATCATTGGCGCAACAGTCCCATGGTGGGCCAAGGCCGTCTGCCCATTGGCAGATATTATTAGTATTTTATGAGTGTAAAATAATTTCATTTATATTTAATTCAGGAAAGAATTGTATCAAATACATATTTCTAAATTTCTTTTGTATAAGAATTTTATAAATTCAATGATATATATTCAAATTTGAAATAACAGTGCGTAAAATACAGTTAGTAGATGGACACCTTCGTGAATTTAATAAACATTACATGAAACAAAAAAAATGACAAGAATTTTAGCTTCTTGAGCACCGTTATAAAAATTCACTGGAATATCATTTATTCTCTTGAATAATCAAAACTTTTCTTTATTTTTTTGTGATAAAACGTGATCACCTTCCTACTGAATGACATTTATTTGCATTTTAATTAGATGTAGCGAAATCGCACAATACCCTCCAAATAATTACAAAATTGTCTAAAGGTATACGCAAAAATTTAAATTAGTTTATACCTGAATTTCAAATTACTTTGAACATTTTCTTATTGACCTTTTTCGACCGAATAATGATAAAAAAAATCTACTTTCGAAATTAAAAGTTTGAATCGAGACAGAATGGGATTGAAAGATTGAAAAAAAAAAGGATCTTAACCAAAATCATTCAATACTTTTTTATTTTACTCTGCAACCGTTGGAATCTTTATGTGCAGGAGAGGCAATTTTATTGTTTCGCGACGTGGAAAGTAATGCAGTGGATTTCACTCATTTAATAGACTTTTAGATAATTAAATAAAGGAACCATGTAATTGGTTTTTTTGAAGTAATTTTGTAGCATTGGATAGACTATATCCAAAAGTAAGACCAATTTAAAATTCCGTTGCTTATGGAATTTCAATTGTTTTTCTTTTAGTTGCGGCACTGTCCTTTACATCTATTTTATTTATTAATGTTATTTATTATTGATATTTTATTTATTATTATTCTTTTATTTATTTAATATTATTCTTTTATTTATTTAATATTATTCTTTTATTTATTTCATATTATTGTTATCAGAAATTGCATTATAATCCTCTGCTTCCTCGCCATAGCTTTTGAGATCATCCACTTCAAAAACACTTTTACATATTTATTGGATATATATTTTTATATATACAATTTTTATTGTATATATATAAATACTCTAATATATATTCAATACAAAAAGAAAAGGGTTTTATTGTTTTTTTAATATTTTCTGAATAATTTACAAAGGATTTGTTTTTTTGAAATTTAAAATTGTCTAGAGACGCGGATGATTTTAACTTCTGTAACCGTGATTCCACCTACGCACCCATATTTTGACCTACAACCATGTTTCCTCCTACAACAAGAGCGCCCCTTGCGGCGTTCCGGTGAAAAGTTCAGCAGGCAATGATACTCTCTCGCGAAAGGACGCACGGTGCAACTGGCACTGAATGACAATTTCTCATCCCGAGAGCTAGAAATGAAATCCTTCTTTTTAAATATAAGTATATGTCTTTAAAACGTGTTCAGATTGTATATTAATTGTTGTTGTGTGTCATGTTCGTGCGCTTTTAAAAATAAATTATCTGTTGTTAAACGTGAGTTTTAATTCGACGACACCCAGTTTCCAGATGCACAAACCAACAAAACGACATCTATTACACTACTAATTAAATCAAAGGTAACACTTTCGTTAAATAAGTATTTAGTGGTAGCATATCTCGAGATTTCAACAAGGTTTCAAGATTTTTGAGGTTTCCAGTGAATAAACTTTTTTTTTTTTTGCAAGTTTTAATTCTGTTAACGCTAAAACAAGGGGTTACTACTCATCACTTTAAAACAGATAATTAACAATTGAAACAACCTCTGGTTAATTTAAAAGACACAATTTTGACCATATTTTAAAAATTCAGGAGCTTAGAGTTGCATGTCGGTGTCTGGTTCTCAAAGTATCCGATGAATCTTTCAAACCATTAATTAGTAGAGAATGACGGGGGAAGCTCTAATTAGCTGTCTGGTTTGCAACGTAAAAGTTCAGATTGCAAGGTAGTTAATCAACAGTTGTTGTAATCTATTCTTTGATCATTTCTGAAGAGGTGTTATATAGTTTGGGTGCTTAATTTTCAAGAATTGAATGGCTAAAGACTTTATTTATTGCATAATCTTTGGTAAGTTGTTCAATTTGTAGAGATAATTATTTAGATAGCGTGAACTATATTTTAAGATTTATAGATAAAACGGTGTTCGAAAAATCGAGAAATTATTGTTTTCTTCGTGTAAATTACTTAATACGTGTTTTCTTGTAAATTACGTGTGGCAGAAAATCTAGGAAAAAAATAAAACGTGCTCTTTGTTCACATTTTATGTTTTTCCATAAGCTCTTGTTCAATATTTTTCCATAAGCTCCCTTTAGTTCTTCAATTTGTAGAGATAATTATTTAGATAGCTTGAACTATATTTTAGTATTTATAGATAAAAAAGGTGTTTAAAAAAATTGAATTAAATTATTGTTTCTTTCTGAATAAATTGTGTGGCAGACACTTTAGGAAGAAAATTAAACTTGCACTTAGTTCACATTTTATAACGAAATATCTTTTTCAATTCCTACTATTAGCTCACACACTCGCTATATATATATCTTGTTCAAATTTTGAATCGTTAATAAAATACTTCTTATTCCTCTACTCAAGTTCAAATACATTTTTTTAACTTGTGGTGGATGACATTGGATGTTAATACAGTTTTTTCAAATATTAATTCATTAATTAAACTTAATTAATTTTAGTTTTTCTAGATTTAAGTTGCATGTATCTAACAATAGATGGCGCCAGATGCAAGAGGAAAATGTAAACTTTTATTTATAAAGGACTTTATGCAATATGGTGGAAAAAAAGTAGGACATTAAATTTTTTTTTTTATATTACTTGTTTCATGAGCTCCAGTTGGAACAATCGACTGTGTATACGATGAATTTTGGAATAACGCAATGGAAGATTAAATACACATAAATCAGCTTAATAACAAAAAATGTGTTCAACTTACTATTATGGATGGGATGTCATCATGGATAATAATGCGTTCAACAAATCTTATTTGTTCTTGAGGATCTCGTTCGAACTTTTTGTGGTTTCCAAGGTGAATTCTCCAACTATCGGCTTTTCGCATCCTGAAGAAGAAGGAAAAAAGAAAAAAAAAATATATAGTTCTTGTATAATCCAGTAGAAAAAAAAAAAACCAAGAATTTGTATTGACTGTTAGAATAACAATTTAAAATCTTAAAACCAGTAAAAAAATTCGGTACTTACGTATTAACGTACCTTGGCTACAGATTTGGCGGTTTTTTAAGTGTCGCCAATCTAACATCTACAGATTTGCTGATTTTTGACGTCATTTTTTAGTGCTACGAAAACTGAATCTGCTTTTGAAATCTATTTGACTACTTTGTGTCTAAATAAAGCGTTTTGAATTTTGAAAGCGTTTTGATTTTAAATGGTTTTATATATTTTATTATTTGGAACAAAAATTTTAAGTGTAGATTGGCGCCACTTAAAAGCCGCCAAATCTGTAGCTGCGGTTGGCGTTCAAAAGATAACCTGCGTGCTCGTGCGAACAACAAGATTGCTCTTTATTGGCGCAACTGTAGCCAAGGTAGCGTTAATACGTAAGTATCAAAAATTCTTTTGCCATTGGTACTCAAACTGTTGTCCTAACGAATCGAAAATTTATCACCTCTTCAAGCTTTTTACACTCTTTATGTACAAAAATTAATGTTCGAACTTTTAGGTGCACTAACTCGCAAGTACTTACTAGTTTAGTAAGTAACACTCATATACCTGGGGGTTATAATTAAACTTCCACTGTAAGTAGCATCCTACAATTAAAACGGTTGAATGGATTGTAACCACATCTGGTATAAAGATTATATACAAGATGCACTCGAGGAATTAAAAAGTTCAAAAATGTCTACTAATGTTTATTGTGTAAAGATGTCTTTTCATGGAAAAACATTAAATTTTACAAAATAAACTACCAACATGGAATACATGAACAACTTGAACAGTTTTTGACTGGTATTTTGATCATCTTGCCATCGAACCATATTATATAAAGGTTGTAACGTCTCGGCCTACGCTAGACCTATAACGACTATAAGAAGAGGGCCATTTTTATATGGAACACTTTAATTTTTATTTACAAGCATATATATATATATATCAAAATAAATATGCATTTAATACAAAATATGCAAATAAAAAGTGGAAGAAATGCACACAAGAATAATGGAAATTGACCGAATTCAATTTAACCTTTTCTGTATCTTTACCATACTTGAAGATATAGAATCACTGCCACGACTACTAAAATTCCATCCACTTTCCTCCTACATACGTCTTAGTTTTTATTAAAAATGTGACATTGTCTGTATTACAAAGAATCTAAGAGATCTTGTTTGGAGGGTAATACTTTTCTGTAAACGTTTGTGTTTTTGCGTATGCGCGTTGCAATTCATACAAACTACACCTAAACTATACTACACTGCATCACTAAAGACTATGGTTTTTAACTCTATAAACTATTTTTATATTTTGATGATTATTTATTGCATGTTTAGATCATATTGCGATTAATGATTAAATTCGGATTAGATCATATTGCGATTAATGATTATATTACTTGGTTAGATCATAGAGCGATTAAAGCGGATTATATTGCATTTTAGAAGATGAAAGTTGTATTGACAATCAGAGAGTGGCTGATAAAACAAATCATCCATGTATATTTTACTATCAATTTATGATATAGGGAAAAAAATTCTATGAAGGAAATGCAAATCAGTTAAAAAAAAAAGGCAAAAAGTTGTTATAATAAAATAATTTTGCAGGGTTAGTAATGGGCAGCCACTGGATTTAAATTTGCGCAGTCGGGAAACTTGGGTAATAGAGCCGGGTGTTATAAACTATTTTGATTTCCATTTATATACGAAATAATCAAATGCAATTGAATTGCTAAATATTACTGAACATCCTACTCTCGAAACCTTTCTGAATTTTAATTTCAATACCTCTATTAAATGTTTTTCCTTACACAAAATACCGAAATAAAATGTATATAATTTCCTTTTCTAAAGCTGAAAATAATCCGATCCTATTTACAACTAATAAAAGGACTAAGTTTTGATGTAATATTATTAAAATAAAATCATTCTGTCAATGTCTTTCGATGTAAAGAAACTTTAGATTCTAACAACTTTAAATTAATTAATTAAATGAGGATATTTCAATTCAGCTTCTAACATCTTTTATTTCGAAATTAATTTACCTTATCAAAACTGAAAGAAAGAGATTTTAGATTCAATTAATTTTAACTACATATACAATTTAAACTTATATTTGATACTAACAGAGAGAAATCTTATTAAAAATGTATTGAAGGATTTCACAATAAATTTATTTCGAAAATAATTGAATTTTTCAAAAGATTTTACTTCAAATCTAAGAGACGTTTCAGATGTCTTAAATTCAATGCGTCAACAACCATAACAAAATGAAATTTTGAAATCCGTAACAAACTTGATTTCATTTTTGGCTTAAAAATGTAATCTTCAATTTTTGAAAAGTAGAGTTCTTCTGTAGCTTTTATTTTGAAAAATTTAATTTTAATATTGAACGAAATTCATAAAATATTTTGCAAATAAATATATTGAATGTACTTAGTCTTAAAATAAGATTCTGTTGTTTAATGAAGTATTATATTCTACTGAGTTGGCAAATAACTGAAATTATTAACGATAGAAGGAATTTATTTGCTCTCTGCATTTTTGAACAGATTTTTTTCATATTAAAAAAAAAAAAAAAAAACCTTTAGTTTGTAACAATACTAAACTGAAGATAATTTTAAGATATAAAATTTTGCATCGTAGTTTTCTTTTATAAAAGAAACTTAAACCCCTAGTATATTTTCAAAGAAATCTTATACATTTTGTATGCTTTCTCCTATTGCATTTTATTGTGCTCTCAAAAGAAATGGAAATCATTTTTTCGAATAAAAAAGATTTCGAAATATCATCTTTTTTTTTTTTTTTTTTTCGAATTACGAACTGAAAAGGATTTGAAAATTTCCTCTTTCACATGCTATTTTTCATTGTGCCAGTTTTTGCTATTGAAAGATCTTAAATGTTTTAAGTGACAGTTATAAAAAATTTCAAAATTTCATTGTATGTGAATAAATAATTTATTACTTATATGTTTTTAATACGCTCTGGCCTCGGTACCACAGGTATCGGGTTTAAATCCCGGATTTGCCATGGGTGTTTGTAGTGGTTCGAATCCACTTTAAACCGTAAGTTCCCGGTCTAATAGGATCGTAGAGCGTTTCGGGGATTGTTACTTTGCGTCCGTAGCTTATCTTCAAGTTACACACACCTCCTGGTAGTGCAAAGTGAGTAACGTCGGTGCAGCTCTTATGGCATAAAAGATCACGGTCTATTTGCCAGCTGCATTAAAAAATTTGTTTTTAATTAATTAATTACTTTTCTTTTTAACATCAGTGAACATTATATTCCACTAACAACCCACCAGGCGATAGAGGATGAGCATCGCTTATCGATATCCCCTTTTAATGGTAAGTGCTGCACCACATCTGTGTATTGCGTGAAAGAAAAGCCAGAGAACTTCTACTAAGCTGAAAGAGTATCGAAGCGAGATGGGTAACACGTGGTGCCTTAACAGCCATAGAATCTACTCGTTATTTTATTCATTGATTACAATGGACGCCACAAGCAGATTAGATCCTGATTGCATAGGAATATGTTCTACATTTCATTTGTTGCTATGGAGTTACTTAAGAATAAGATTTTTACACTGTAAACTATTTTTATATTGTCTGATGATTATAATGGCTAGTTATTATGATTAATGATTATATGGTATGGTTAGAACAATTGTGATTGATGATTATATTACATGGTTAGATCAAATTGCGTTTGATGATTATATTGCATGGTTAGATCAAATTGCGTTTGATGATTATATTGCATGGTTAGATAATATTGATAGCATGTTTAGATAATATTGATGACTATATTGCATGGTTAGATCATACTGAGGATTATATTGCATGGTTAGATCATACTGAGGATTTATTGCATGGTTAGATCATATTGATGATTATATTGCATGGTTAGATCATATTGATGATTATATTGCATGGTTAGATCATATTGATGATTATATTGCATGGTTAGATCATACTGATGATTATATTGCATGGTTAGATCATACTGATGATTATATTGCATGGTTAGATCATATTGAGGATTATATTGCATGGTTGATTGATTATATTGCATGGTTAGATTATATTGCAACTGATGATTATATTATATTGTTCGAATATATTGCGATTGATGATTATATTGCATTGTTTTACATGCATGGAAGAAAAATACACTTTCCTTTCCTAAATAAAAATAGGCTGCTGCAAAGTGTATTCGAAAGCCAAGTAGAACTGACAAACAAATGGAGGGGTTCTTAATCATCTTATCAAGATTAGATAGAGGCCTGAATGGCCGAGTGGCTAGCGCTCGCCACCACAGGTTTTGATTTCGAGTCCCGCCGGTGCCTTGGATGTTTGTAGTGGTTCGGAATTCACTTTAAACCGTAGGTCCTGGTCTAACATATACTCAGGTAGAGCGTTGCGGGCGTAGTGTTCTTATTTGAATTCTAATTTGAAAATTTCCTTTTGATCTTTTTTCTTCATCAAAATACCGAAATAAATATATATATAATTTTATTTTCTAAAGCTTAAAATAATCCGATCCTATTTACAACTAATAAGAGGATTAAGTTTTGATGTAATATTATTAAAATCAAATCATTCTATCAATGTCTTTCGATGTAAAGGAACTTCAGATTCTAACAACATTAAATTAATTAATTAAATGAGGATATTTCAATTCAATTTCTGACATCTTTTATTTCGAAATTAATTTACCTTATCAAAACTGAAAGAAAGATTTTAGATTCAAATAATTTTAACTACATATACAATTTGAACTTATATTTAGTAGAAACAGAGAAATCTTATTAAAAATTTGTTGAAGGATTTTATAATAAATTTATCTCGAATAACAATTGAATTTCTTTAAAAGGGTTTACTTCGAATCTAAGAAAAGTTTCAGATGTCAACAATCATAATAAAATGAAATTTTGAAATCCGTAACAACCTTGATTACACTTTTGGTTTTAAAATTCAATCTCCATTTTTGAATATTTGAATTTTTCTGTTATTTTTATTTTGCACTAAATTAAATTTAATACTAAACGGAATGTATATGAAGCATTTTGCAAATAAATATATTGAATGTACTTAGTTTTGAAATACGATTCTTCGGTTTAATGAAGTATTATATTTTCTTCTACTGAGTTGGCAAATAACTAAAATTATTAACGGTTGAAAGAATTTATTTCGCTTTCTCGTTTTTGAACTTTTTTTTATATGAATAAAAAAAAAAAGTCTTTAGAGTGTAACAATAATAAACTGAAGTTAATTTTAAGATATAAAATTTTGCATCATAGTTTTCTGTTATAAAAGAAACTTAAACCTTAGTATTTTTTTTTTCATCGAAATCTTATACATTTTGTATGCATTTTATTGTGTTCTCAAAAAGAAATGAAAGTCATTTTTCGAATCAAAAAATTTCGGAATATCATCTTTTTCATTCTTTTTTCGAATTTCGAACGGAAAAGGATTAGAAATATCCTCTTTACATTCTTTTTCTGCGTTGTGCTAGTTCTGCTATTGAAAGATCTTAAAAGTTTTCAGTTATGTTT
Organism: Caerostris extrusa; assembly: GCA_021605095.1. Lineage (NCBI taxonomy): Eukaryota > Metazoa > Arthropoda > Arachnida > Araneae > Araneidae > Caerostris > Caerostris extrusa. The sequence continues at coordinate 86,717 of BPLR01003024.1, forward strand.
AAAATAATTTCAAAAATTATTTGTATGTAAATAAATCAATCATTACTTATTTTAATTAATTAATTGATTATTTTTTGTTAAAAACATCAATGATCATCGTTTTTCACTAACATCCCATCAAGACAAGTGATAGAGGACGACTATTACTTACCGATATACTTTTAGAGGTAACTGTATCACATTTGTGTATCACATGAAAGAAAATACAGAAAACTCCTACTAAGCAGACCGAGTATCGAGGCGAGATGGCTTACACGCAATGTCGCAACCACCATAGAATCTCTCCGTTCTTTTAATTCAGTGATTAAAAGGACGTCAGAAGAAGATTCGATCCTGATTGCATCGGAATCTGTTCTACACTCCATCTGTTACTAAAGACTACGAGTTGATTTTTTAACATTATAAACTATTTTCATATGATTATATTGCATAGTTAGATTATATTGCGATTAATGATTATATTGCATAGTTAGATTATATTGCGATTAATGATTATACTGCATAGTTAGATCATATTGCGATTAATGATTATGGTTAAATCATATTGCAATGATGATGATTATAGCGATAGATGATTGTATAGCATGGTTAGATCATATTGATGATTATATTGCATGATTAGATTAGATTGCAATTGAGGATTCTATTCCATGGTTAGATTATATTGCGATTGAGGATTCTATTGCATGGTTAGATGAATTGCGATTAATGTTAATCTTGAATGGCTACTACATTTCAGCAGCCTGATTTATAGCGCATAATAACTGAAAACTTTCATGTCTAATCCATCAATAAGCACGATAATTTGCATTTCGGAATGTTATTCAATTGGGATTTATAATAATAATCATATAAGTATAATAAAGAGTATAACCTCTAAGATAAAGGACTTTCAGGGGGTGATAAGGTGCAATATTGTAGTGACTCATTGTAGGAGTAACCTAACTGACTCATTATAGTGGCCATTGGCATTAGGCCAAAGTGCCCGGGAACAGCAACATGTACTGTATTTGTTACTGATTTCAAATTGTGATACTATTACACCAAATTCAAAGTAGACAATTTCTTTATGCGTGAATTTTATATGCATGGAATAAAAATACACTTCCATAAATAAAAAATAGGCAGCTGCCAAGTGTATTCGAAAGCCAAGTCGACCTGGCAAACAAAGGGAGAGTTCTTAATCATTTTGCCATTTTATTAAGATTAAATGGAGTTTAAAGATATGTGATCCAGACCAGAAAACAAACGGGATAAGCGAGAAATAAGTACTACCGAAGACGGCGAAAGTTGTCGGATGTCTGGAAATCAGAGGCAGTGGCAAATAAAACAAATCATTAGAAGTGTATTTACTATTACATTTTATAATATAGGAAAACAGTTCAGGAAGGGAGATATTAATTCAGCAGTTATAAATAAGGCAAAAAATTTGTTACAATGAAATAATTTGCTGCAGGGTTAGTAGAATTGGTGCGACCATTGGATTAGAATTTGCTTAGTCGGGTTCAATTTAGGTAGGAATTTACATAAAAAAAAACAGGTGTTATAACATATTTTATTTAATTTCCATAATTGATGTGAAATAATCAATTGCAATTGTATTGCTAAAAGTGCTGAAAATCCTACTGTTGAAACCTTTCTGAATTCTAATTTGATTACTTGGATTTTATTTTTTTTTTCAACAAAATACCGAAATAAAATATATATAATCTCCTTTCCAAAAGCTCAAAAATAATCCGATCCTATTTACACCTGATAAAACGACTCATTTTTATGTGATATTATTAAAGTTAAATCATTCTATCAATGTCTTTCCATGTAAAGAAACTTTAGATTTTAATAACAATAAATTAATTAATTAAATGAGGATATTTTAAATCATTTTCTAACATCTTTTATTTCGAAATTAATTTACCTTTTTATCAAAACTGAAAAAAGGGACTTTAGATTCAATTAATTTTAACTACATACACAATTTGAACTTATATTTGATATTAACAGAGATAAATCTTATTAAAAATGTAATGAAGTATTTCACAACAAATTTATTTTGAAAACAATTGAATTTTTTCAAAAGATGTTACTTCAAATCTAAGAGACGTTTCAGATGTCTTAAGTTCAATGCGTCAACAACCATAAAAAAATGAAATTTTGAAATCCGTAACAAACTTCATTACATTTTTGGATTCAAAATGTAATCTTCAATTTTTTAATAGTAGAATTCTTCCGTAGCTTTTATTTTGAAAGATTTAAATTTAATACTAAACGAAATTCATAAAGTATTTTTGCAAATAAATGTATTGAATGTACTTTGCTTTGAAATAAGATTCTTCTGTTTAATGAAGTATTATATTCTACTGAGTTGGCAAATAACTAAAATTACTAACGGTAGAAAGAATTTATTCCGCTGTCTACGTTTTGAGCAGAAATTTTTCATATTAAAAAAATCCTTTAGTGTGTAACAATACTAAACTGACGATACTTTTAAGATATAAAATTTTGCATCGTAGTTTTTCTATTATAAAAGAAACTTAAACCATGGTATATATTTTTATTGAAATCTTATACGTTTTTTATGGCTTTTTCCAATTGCATTTTATTGTGTTCAGAAAAAATGGAAATCATTTTTCGAATAAAAAAAAAAAAGGATTTCGAGACATCATCTTTTACATTATTATTATTATTTTTTTTGTATTGTGACAGTTTTGCTATTGTAGGATCTTAAAAGTCCTAAGCGATGTTTAAAAACAATTTCCAGATTTAATTGTATGTAAATAAATAATTATCTAATAGAAGGAATTGAAAAAGAATGATAAGAATTTATTAAAAAAAAATACCCTAAGAAAATTAATGTAATGAATTCAAAACTTTTTTGCTAGGGCGATATTTAATCAACCACATGATCTATACAACTGGTTCTCAAATTTGGGTAGCGTGCCCCTCAGGGTAAATGACAGACCAATTGTGATGAGCGAAAAATAATATTAGTAATAATGGATACACCATTACCAAACAAATACACAATATACAAATATACACAATATAAAAATATACACAATATACAAATATACACTATACACGATATACAAATGCACTTTGCTAGTTAACTTAATGTTATGTAAAAATAAACCTTTTTCTCAATTGCTTCTATTAGCTCGCACTCTCCTATCTATATCTTGTACAAATTTTCAATCGTTCACTCAAGTACAAATACATTCAACACGCAGTTTTACATCCACTGAAGTTCAAACACATTTTTTTTTAACTTGTAGTGGATGACACTAGATGTTGATACAGTTTTTTCAAATATGAATTCATTCATTAAATTTAATTAATTAATATTATTTTTTTTTAGATTTAAGTTGCATATATCTACCGATAGATGGCGCCAGATAAACTAAAAAAAAAAATGAATGAACATTATAAAGGACTTTCTGCAATAAAGTGGAAAAAAGTAAGAATTGACTTTTAAAATTTTTCATTTATGTTACTTGTTTTTCATGTAGAGAAGAGTGAGGGAACAGAGGGAGGTACATAAATGAAAAGTTTTATCAAGTGGTGCTAGAGAGATAGAAGATTTGGAAATATGCTTTTGACCCCGGTTTCGAAACATAAAAGGTAAAAATAAATGTCACAGATGTCTCACTTACAACTCTTCTTGGAAGCAGTGGGCAGCCGAGAGCACCCACTGCGCGTTGAGCAGTACGCCCCCGCAGGTGTGCCCGTTGGGTTCGATGAACCTCATCTGCAGGTCCGCCATCCAGGGCCAGCTGCCCTCTAGGGCCTCCTCCCCTCCCACGATGCGGTCGAAGTTAGCGTAAGCGATGGGCTTGATGTCCGGCACACCACAATCCGTCGAATCCACAATTAATCCTATTTTGAAAAAGAAACAATTACTTCAGTCATTCTTAAAAATATTAGTTTGAGTGAGCAAAAAAGATTTTGTTGCTAAGATATTTTACAAGGTTATGATTCAACGGACAACCAGAAATTTTTTTTTGAAATTGAGTACAAATGTAGTACGGCATTATATCTCTCGTATGTCTTTATAAAATTTTTCGTTCATTAACACCCACACATTTCTCCAATGATTTCCTCCCGTTCTACTAATGATGGTTTCTTAGCAACGCTCGACAAATATTTTTACAAAGTATTCATTGTAATGAAGATATTTTTCTAAACTTAAACCACGTTAATATCTATAATAATTCTTTTTGAAAGTTGCGTTTAAACAACACCGTGCACAAATTCTTGAGTTGTAGTGGATAAAAGATCACGCATTCACGGTTATGAGAATTTTTATTTCGTTTTCTGAAATGCTTTTTAGTAAGAAAGTTTAGTTTTAGTTTTTTTGCTTAAAAATAATAGATTTACTAAAGCTTATACACCATTAATAATTACAATAGCTCTATTTGAAAAAAAAAAATGTAAAAATAAGTAGCACCATTTGTAATACCCTTTGATTATTGAATGAATCCTACAATCAATGAATCTATTCTGTGATCCAAAATTCAGGACAAATTTTAAAAATGAATATTTCATAAACTAATAAAAACAAAAAGATATCATTTGCACAGAAAGAACTGAAATAAAACACTTATTTTTTTCGGGTACTAAAATTAAAACTAGAATAGTCAATTTTTTCCAACAAATGGAGCTGTTATTGGTAAAAATACTGGTACCGAATACTAGCGATGGGGTGTATAAAGAACTACCAAAGTTATTTTTGTGACAGTTGTAATTTCTCCTTTTTTCTGTTTCTTTCTCACGCGTTTTTTACACACGGAGAATGCAACCAAGGATTCAGACACATCGCATATTTTTGCGTCAGTAAACGAGTGCTACTCTCAATATTTACGAAGAATAGTGTCCTCTGGTGATCCTTTGCTCATGTATGGCCATCCAGATCTCCAGACTTTTTCACCTTGTACTTATTGGTATTGGAAATATTTAAATTTCAAAGTGTTCTTTTTTAAAAATTAACATCATTGGCAGAATTAAAAAATGCGAATTTATATACTGTACTACCAGAAGTATTGCATAATGCTGTAAATAGCGTGGTACTTCACATGAAAACCTTTTTGCTAGATAATGGAGGGGATATTGAACATCTATCAGCGATAATTTTGCCTGAAAAAGTTATTCTATGTAACTCATAGCTGTTCAAATGACAGTGACATCTGTTGGTCAAAAAATAAATTATTTCAGCATTAATTTTTTATTATACAGAAAAAAAAAGAACACTTATTTCTGTCCTTTTCTGAAAATGGAAGTTTTTTACCTTAATTAGTTTCCATTTATTAACTTTTAAATTTTGTTCTGAGTGTTGAATTTTCCCGTATATTCAAACTAGAATATTTTTAATAACACACGATCAACGTTGTTGAAGATTCATTTCCGATTTCTTCTGAGTGTTTTGAAATTGAATCTTAAATTAACAACTTTTACGATATGTAAAAGTTTTAGGTTTTATACATTTTTACCAAATCAATCGAAACTGAAACGGGTTTAACAATTTTTATTTCGTTAAAACACAAGACTTCAATCAATTATCAATACAATTTTTAAAAATCAATATTATTTTAACACCACTCGCTTGCAGTTTTTGGCAGACAGTGTCGTTTATAAATAACACACCCCGCTCAGTCAGTGAATTCTGTCGAATCGATTACGGTTTATCTAACATTTGATAGCAGCGAAGATTCTCAAATATCCATTTCGAGGCAGTTGCTTAGAAGCCAGTTATTCGAGCGTAAGAACGTATTTTCGAATCCGTATTTGAATATTCTACCAGAACTGAAAGAGTTGAATTCGAAGCTTTGAGGAATTCCATAAGCCCAAACGTTCAGGCGTGAAACTAGTCCGGGTATAAATATTTAAATATGGAAGGTGAGTTTATTCGGGTCGTTTGCTCTGAAATGGAATATTAGAACCTGAAGAACTCTGGGCTAATATTTATGAGAACGTTTATTTAGGATGTTTACTTTTTTAAAAGTAGGAAATGGTGTACTATATTTTAGATTTTGATTCTCCACTACTTTCAAATTTTTTAGAATTTTAGATTTTAGTTTAGTGTCAGAAAAATTCCATTGACTTTAATAGGGTCATAGGTGAAATCATATAATGAAATGAGTGATGAGAATTTATTTTTTTACTTGATAGAATAGCCATTATTTGAATTTTTAGTAAGTTCCGATATTAAGTGTTTCTGATGTAAAAGTTATATAAATAGAAAATTTAATAATTTAGTCAGTTCCTTAAATTGTGAATAGAACAAATTGGGTGTAGAGTTTTATAATATTTTGCGGTTTCTAAAAAGTTTTAAGTAGTACTTGGATATTATATTAAAAATTTAGCTAATTTAAAAAAATAAATAAATGAAACAAATCTTGTGCACTCAATATGCTATACCTGTATACAGTCTCTCTCTCTCTCTCTCTATATATATATATATATATATATCAATTTAATGTATATAAAATCAATTTACTGTATAAATTTACTATATCAATCCTGTTCAATCAATAATCAATGTATACAATTATTACAAATGCGTATTTTTAGAAAAATTATATTTTCATGTAATAAAACATTTGTGGTGTAAAAACAAGCAAGCACTATTTGGTTTGCCGCTCTACGGACATTTTTTGTACACTTTAGGCTAATTAGACTGGGACCTACAGTGTAATGTGGATTCGGGGCCAGTATCATACATCCAGGCCACAGCCATGATTCGAACCTGAACCACCAAAGGACTGAGCGTTAGTTAATTGACTATCATGCTACACTTAACAAAGGAGAAAATACGGAACCCATAGAAAAATCGGAAATCAAATATTTCATTTCCGATTTCGTCTAAGTGTTTCAAAATTGAATTTTGAAATCAACAACTTTTACGATCTCTAAAAGTTTTGGGTTTCACATACATTTTTACTGAAACAATCGAAACTGAAACGGATTTAACAATTTTCATTTTGTTAAAACATAAAACTTCAATCAATGATCAGTAAAATTTAAAAAAAAATAAGAAATCGATATTATTTTAGCACCACTCGCTTGCAGTCTTTGGCAAACAGTGTCGTTTTTAAATAACACACCCTGCCCAGTCAGTGAATTCTGTCGAATCGATTACGGTTTATCTAACATTTGATAGCAGCGAAGATTCTCAAATATCCATTTCGGAGCAGTTGCTTAGAAGCCAGTTATTCGAGTGTAAGAACGTATTTTCGGAATCCGTATTTGCATATTCCATCAGAACTGAAAAGAGTTGAATTCGAAGCTTTGAGGAATTCCATAAGCCAAACGTTCAGGCGTGAAAAACTAATCCGGGTATAAATATTTAAATATGGAAGATGAGTTTATTGGGTCGTTTGCTCTGAAATAGAATATTAGAACCCGAAGAACTTTAGGCTAATATTTATGAGAACTGGATGTTTACTTTTAAAAGTAGGAAATGATGTACTATATTTTTGATTTTGATTCTTTCACATAACAAATGTCAGATAAAATTCCATTTTGATTTAATGGGTTTATAGCTGAATTCATATAATGAATTGAGAGAATAATTTTTTTTACTTGATGGAATAGCCTTTATTTCAATTTTTTCCCTTACCATATTAAGTGTTTTTGATGTAAAGCTATATTAATAGAAAGTTTAATAATTTAGTCAGTTCCTTAAATTGTAAATAAAGTAAATCGGGTTTTAGGGATTCATAATATTTGGCAATTTCTGAAAAAAGTTTTAAGTAGTATTTGCATATTATATAAAGTTGTTGATTTTTCGTAAATAAATGAAACAAACTCTGTACAATCAGTCTGCTATACTCTATATAGTCAATATACTCTATATAAAATCAATTTATGTATAAATCCTGTAATAAAATCAATTTATTGTATAAATCTGTATATAAAATCAATTTATTGTATAAATCCTGCATATAAAATCTATATTTACTATATCAACTATATCAAATCAATCAATAATCAATATATACAACTATTACAAATGTGTATTTTTCGAAAAAATTATGTTTTCTTATAATAAATCATCATCTGTGGTGTAAGCACGTAATTGAAAAGTAAGCAAGTGCTTGAGGTTTGGTTTGTCGCTCTACGGTCGTATTTTGCACATTTTGGGCTAATTAGACCGGGACCTACAGTTTAACGTGGATTCTGAACCATTGAGGAACATCCATGCCAAACACAGATTCGAACCCGAAACCATAAAAGGCCAAATCGCTAGCCAATTGGACATCAGGTCGCGCTTAAGAAAGGAGAAAAATACAGAATTCACAGATAAATTTCATAAAAATATTTCATTTCCGATTTCTTCTAAATGATTTGAAAATGGAATTTTAAACTAAAACTTTTACGATCTGCAAATGTTGTGGGTTTTATACATTTTTACCAAACCCATTGAAACTGGAACGAATTTTTACAATTTTCATTTTGTTAAAACAAAAGACTTCAATCAATGACCAATAAAAATAAAAAAAATAAAAAATCAACATTGTTTTAGCACCACCTGCATGCAGTCTTTGCAAACAGTGTCGTTTTTAAATAACACACCCTGCCCATCATGAATTCTGTCGAATCGATTACGGTTTATCTAACATTTGATAGCAGCGTAGATTCTCAAATATCCATTTTGGAGCAGTTGCTTAGAAGTCAGTTATTCGAGCGTAAGAACGTATTTTCGGAATCCGTATTTGAAATATTCCACCACAACTGAAAGAGTTGAATTCGAAGCTTTGGAGAAATTCCATAAGCCAAACGTTCAGGCGTGAAACTAGTCCGGGTATAAATATTTAAATATGGAAGGTGAGTTTGCTCCTGCTCGTTTGTTTAAAAATAGAATATTAGAACCTAAAGTACTTTGGGCTATTATTTATGCAGAGAGTTTATTTAGGATGTTTACTTTTTTGTAAAGTAGGAAATGCTGCACTATATTTTAGATTTTAGTTCCTCACATAAAAAAAAGTTAGAAAACTTAAATTGGATTTGAATAGGTTCAGAGGTGAAATCATAATAAAATTCAAAAAGAGAATTTATTCTTTACCTGATATAACAGTCATTATTTAATTATTTGTTTAATTACGATAGTAAGTGTTTGATTATGAAAAGCTAGGAAAGTTTAATAATTTAGACAGTTCCTTAAATTGTAAATAAAACAAAATCGGGTTTTTGGTTTCGTAATATTTTGAAATTTTTGAAAAACTTTAAGTTAGTACTTTCATATTACATTAAAATTTAGTTATTTTGTCTTAAGTAAATTAAAGAAATTTGTAACCTCAATATGTTTATACCTGAATACAAATAATATTTTGTATAAATACCAATATATAATATCAATAAATACTGTATATAAAATCAATATACTGTATAAATTTACTATATCAATCCTATTCAATCAAATAATCAACATATAAAATTATTACTAATGTGTATTTTTCGAAAAATTATATTTTCATATAATGAAATACCATTTGTGGTGCTTCCTAAATGGCCGACTGCTCATGCCAGACACAGGTTTTGGGGGTTCTGATTCCCGGCGGTGCGATGGACGTTCGTAGTGGTTCGAAATCCACTTTAAGCCGTAGGTCCTGGTGTAATATGATCGTAGAGCTTGATGGAGAGTGACATATTGGGGAATAGGAAAACTAATCTGCTCCTATATAATTATTAGAGGACTATAGTCCTTGTTGCTTCGCATACCCATATAGACTAATTCGATTCAAATCAAAATCATTTGTGGTGTAAAAGCAAGCAAGTACTTAAGGTTTGGATTGTTCTATGGACCTTTATTGTACACTTTGATACTAGACCGGGACTTACAGTGTAACGTGGATTCCGAGCCACCTCAAAAACATCCATGTCACAGCCAGGATTCGAAAACCTGAACCACCAAAGGCCAGAGCGCTAACCAATCATCATCAAGCTGCACTTAAGAAAGGGAGAAAAATGACTGAGAATTCATAGACAAATTTAGTGTTTCATTTCCGGTTTCTTCTAAGTATTTTGAAATTGTAATTTTAAATTAACAACTTTTTACGACCTCTGTAAAGGTTTTATATATTATACCAAATCAATCGAAACTGAAACAGGTTTAACAATTTTCATTTCATCAAACAAATTTGACTCAATCAGTGATCAGTAAAAATTCAAATCAATATTCCTAGTATTTGCCGGATTCGAGCGTAAGAACGTATTTTTCGAATCCGTATTTGTATATTCCGCCAGAACTGAAAGAGCGAATTCGAAGCTTTGAGGATATAGCCAAACGTTCAGGCGTGAAAACCTAGTCCGGTATAAATATTTAAATATGGAAGATGAGTTTGATTCTGCTCGCTTTGCTTTGAAATAGAATATTAGAACCCGAAGAACTCTGGGCTAATATTTATGAGAACGCTTATTTAGGATGCTTTTCTTTTTAAAAAGTATTAAATGCCGTACTATATTTTAGATTTTTCGACTTTCTTCACATAATAAAAGTGACCCATCGAATTTAATAGGGTCATAGGTGAAATCATATAATGAAATGTGAAAATAATTTTTCTTTCTACTTGATAAAAATAGCCAATGTTTTAATTTTTTAATTCAAGATATAAGTGTTTCTAATGTAAAGTTATACCAGTATAAAAGTTTAATAATTTAGTCAGTTACTTAAAATGTAAATAAAAACAAATTTGTTTCGATTATCACAATATTTTGTGATTTCTGAAAAAAAGTGTAAGTATTACTTGCATATTATATTAAAATTTAGTTTATTTTGTTTAAATAAACGAAACAACAAATGTTGTACAACCAATATACTATACATATATACAATCAATATAAATACCAATATACTATATATATAAATTGAATTTAATATATCAATCCCTGCTTTAACCCATAATCAATATATACAATTATTACAAATGCGTATTTTTTCGAAAAAAATATATTTTCATATAATAAAACATCATTTGTGGGGGTAAAAGCATGTATTTAAGATTTGGTTTGTCACTCTGTCTTTTTTTGCACACTTTGGGCTCATTCAAACTGTGACCTACAGTATAAAAATGGATTCCGAACTACTCAAAACATGCATGCCACAGCCAGGAGTCGAACCTGAATCACCAAAGCCCAGTGCGATAGCCAATTGGCCCTCAGGCCGCCTCTTAAGAAAGGAGAAAATACAGAATTCATAGATAAATTAAAAAATATTTCCCTTTCCGGTTTCTTCTAAGTATTTTTAAATTGAATTTTAAATCAACAATTTTTACGATCTGTAAAAAGTTTTGGGCTTATACATTTTTCACCAAATCATTCGAAACTGAAAGGGATTTAACAATTTTCATTTTAAAACATAGCTGATCTCAATCAACGATCAGTAAAATAAAAAAGAAAAAAAATCAATATTATTTTAGCACCACTCGCTTGTAGTCTTTGGCAAACAGTGTCGTTTTTAAATAACACACCCCTGCCCAGCCTGCAGAATTCTGTGGAATCGATTACGGTTTATCTAACATTTGATAGCAGCGAAGATTCTCAAATATCCATTTCGAGCAGTTGCTTAGAAAGCCAGTTATTCTGAGCGTAAGAACGTATTTTCGAACCCGTATTTGCATATTCTGCCAGAACTGAAAGAGTTGAATTCGAAGCTTTGAGGAATTCCATAAGCCGCAAACGTTCAAGCCTGAAACTAGACTGGGTATAAATATTTAAATATGGAAGGTGAGTTTATTCGTTCGTCTCGTTTGCTCTTGAAATGGAATATTAGAACCCGAAGAACTTTGTGCTAATATTTATGGGAGAGTTTTTATTTCGGATGTTTTCTTTTTTTAAAGTAGGAAATGCAGTACCATAATTTGAT